>ML787435.1:89894-142589 GCA_009831015.1 Picea engelmannii | reverse complement strand
ATTCTTTTATTAATCTCAAGATGAATCAACTTACAATAATGATAGAGACCGGCCACCGTTCCTCGATCCTGATCCTGGGCTCCTCCTCTTCTTTGTCCTCCAACTGCTTTGCTTGAATTCTCCTTAGGCTTGAGGAAAGGCTAAAGGGTTGGGACAAACAGATTCAACAATTGGGCATAGTTTCTTTGCTATGATTTTCCTCCTCCAAATAGTACCCCTACCCCTTCTTTTATAGGCTAGAAGGAGCTAGGGTTTTGGACGAACTCTCGGCCATGCATGGTCGGGAGTTCCAGTTAACTGACCCATAGCTTTTTGTCCCGTCGACAACTTTCCTGTTTTTGTGCTTTGTTAGGTAAACGCGGGTTGTAGTAGGCCAACCAACGTTCCAACACGTGCAGTAGTAGGCCTGCCAGTGCTCCAACGCGTGCAGTAGTGGTTTAGGGCACGTGTCACTTGTTTTAAGAGGATTTTTAAGAGTTTATTCAGCATGGCTTTGGCAAGGAAGGGATATGAGTTGGCATGATGCTAGGTAAGCATGTGTGGTGCAATTTAGGGTTATAACACCGATAAATGAATTTCAGAAGCCTAGCTCAAAATATCAGTATATGAATGAAATGATTGAAATCAGACAAAAACTAGGTGATTCTGTTTGGGAGATTGATCATAGGTTTAAACGTTTTAAAGGTAAGTTGAAGTATGCAATTACTGACAAGCAACATAGGCACTTATTTGTGAGCTCATTGTTACTACATTTGAAATACCCTTTAAGACAACAAAAGTTCCAAACTTAGGTAGAGGCTCTGCAGGCAGCCTTACAAATGGAAGAGAACCAATATCAGAAGATAGATCCAACAATAGTAGAGTTGAAGGAGGATCTGAAGAACCTAGCATTTCAACTTAACTAGAATAAGGGCAAAGAGAAAAGGGAATTTGTTTGGTGTACCACATACAAGACAAAATGGCACCATAAGAATGAATGTCCAACTTTTGCACAGTACATGGCAACAGGAGTACCAAACCCTTTGCCAAAAGGAGGACCATGGTACGAGATTTATAAAACACATGGGCATGATCTATATCATTGTCCAATGATGCAGAAGTATAAGACAATACCCAAAAGTTCATACTGCAATTTTTGCAAGTCAGTGGGTCATGATGATAAAGATTGTAGGATGATGGAGTTGATGAGAGAAAGAATTTGAAATACTTATAGGGTGCAAGCATAAATGATGACAGGACAAGTTGCACCTCAGTTCAACCAGGTACCACTTCCATACAATAATGCGCAACAATGGTATAACACTGCGCAACCACAATACAATAATGCACAACCACAATATAACCCCGCGCAATAAAACCAGGTACCTTAGTACAATGTTCCGTGAGGAGACCGGGCTGGATACAGAGGTGGAGGATGAGGTAAAGGAAGATTTGGACGAGGCAGAGGGCCAACAGTGTGCCACAACTGCCAATAGCAAGGACATTATGCAAGGGAATGTCCACTTCCACCAGCAACATACATGTATTGTCGCACAACAGACCATGACACAAAAGACTATCTGACACTCTTAGGAAAAATCCAAGAAAAGAGGAACCAGAACAACTAGAATGTACAATGGATTTCTGCAGAAGCTAGGGATGATGGAAGAAACATCAATATAGTCACACGAGGAGGAGCCAAGACATGAACCGACGCAGTAAGACAAGATCCAGTGCAACACCAATGGGTGAAGAAGAATATTGAACCAGAGAATTAGTTTGATGCACGGAAAGAAAATGAAACATTTAAGGAGGCAAGACAAGTGTTTCTCAAGCAAAATGTTGCGTCTACATCAACCGCTGATCCGGATTATTTTCTGCACGAAATGAGATCGGAGATATAATAAAGAAATGCACAGAGATATTGCATATATTCAATAATATAACAGAAATATATTAGAGATGCAACCATAAACACAAAGATACAATAATACACAATTTCTATTAATGAAAGAAATATACAGAGACTGTAAAAATACAGAGTGAAAGACTCGCTAGAATGGTGACAACTTATCTCTGAGAAGAGATGTGATGGGTACTCGCATTCACAAGAAGATGATTATAATGAGGCTCTGAAGGCGTTTTTACAATAAAAAAGAATGCCCAAAACCCTAGACATCCAAAAACCTAACCCTAGGAGATGAAGCACCAAAAGTCATGTGGGCCCCGTTTGGGTAAGTTAGTACATCAACGTCCCGTGGTCGTAACTTTTGCATACGATCTCCGTTTTAGGTGTATGGTAGCTCATTGGAAAGGTATCGTCAAGGAGATTGATTTTGGGGGCTCAATCATGCCTTTAAATATCATTGAAAACTTTGATCTCGAAAAACCTTCATTTAGGCCCTCAAAATGGTCCTAGAAGTTAAAACCTGCTAAAAATAGTAAATTGCCAAAATTGCCAGAAAATTGTTTTGAGCCAGTCGAAAAAGGTGGGTGGCCATCGATATCCACCTGGATCAATCCTCCTTCCTTAGGAAGCAATGGTCTCCATTGCGTTGAGTTCGCAGGGGAGAGGGAAAAGCATTTGCTGGATCAGCATCTTGGTGAGTTGCTTGTATTGCTGAAGACATCGCGTTGCTCAGTTTGTGGAAGTATGTCAAGAACCTGTTGAGGCTGAGGTTGTTCAACAAGTTGAGATACATGAGAGGAAGATGTGCAGAAGGAATCTTTGCACTTTGCTGCAGCCTTGTCGACCTGCTTTTGTTGGATAGAAGGTGCTTGGGGCGAGGCTGTAGTGGTTGCAGTGTCCTTCTGTTATCCTTTTGAATAGATTGTGAAGAAGTTAAATTTTGCAGTATGAGATACTACCTTGCGACACTTTTTAGGTGGAACAATAGTCGGAACTACCTCTGGTATTCTGTAGATATGACCCCCCAAAGTAACAATGACACTACGAAGTCGAGACTCATAAACAACATGGCGCTTCCACATATATGGCTAGCCCAAGAGAACATCGCAGACATCCAGTGGGGAAACATCACATAATACCTC
Source organism: Picea engelmannii (assembly GCA_009831015.1). Lineage (NCBI taxonomy): Eukaryota > Viridiplantae > Streptophyta > Pinopsida > Pinales > Pinaceae > Picea > Picea engelmannii. The sequence continues at coordinate 139,559 of ML787435.1, read as the reverse complement.
ATCCTTGAAGGGCTAGATGCCGTATGAAAATTGACATTGTTGGCTGACATAGAGATCTCATCCTTGGCAAAGCCACTCGATGTTGTATGGCTATGGGTGTGGTGTTGTTGATAATCCCAACTATTTATCTCTATTGAGATGAGGTTCTTCTGGCTTCCACTATCAGCAATAAAATGCAGCGGGTCCCCTTCACCCACATATGTGAATGCAAAAGGCACTCTCCCTCTTCGGAATTTGTTGGTTCTTCTGGTTGAATTGCTGCGGTTGTGACAATAGCAGTGGGGTCTGCGTCAATGATCTGTCCTTTACCAGTATTTTCAGAATCAGATTCTGAATCAGGGTTCGGCNGAGCGACATTCATCGGTGTTGTGTCAGTGGCTTTTGTGGAAATCACACCATTTTCCGGTGTCCTTCTTTGTCTTCCCATGACCCTTCTTTTCTTGTGTCTTGGACTGGTTTTCGGGAGACTGTTTGTTGGGGTTGTCTTTGTCATACTTTGGTTGTTATGTATTTACAGATCCGAAATCCCATTTGTTCTGGTGCTTGAATTTTTGCTCGATTTTAACAACATATCAATAAGCAGCACCGAGTGATGAGATGTCGAGAAAATCCATTTTAGTCTGGATGTATCTGTGTAGAGCCCCACGATATTTCATAACCAAATGTCGCTCGGAGTCTTTGATACCTAGCTTGGTGCGCAAGGTATGGAAGGTATTGGTGAACTCCGAAACTGCTTGGCCCCTCTCTTGCCGTAGTGTGGTCCATCTCATCTACTGGTCCTCATAGTTTCCAACAAGGTAATACTGTTCCTTTACCACATCCACAAAAAAATCCCAAGTGGGATTGGCCCCATATATTTCAGACTCCTTTGTGGAACTCTTCTCCCAATAAGTTTCCCACCAATGTTTGACATGGGGGAGAACTTTAAGGAGTGCGAAGGTGATCTTTTCTTTGTCGGAAAATTTGTGAACAGGGAAATAACCTTCTAGTAGATTTAAACATTTGTCTAGGGCTTCTGCATCTATCTGTCCTTCAAATACATTAATATCAAAATTAACTTGTACCTTGAAAGGCGAGGTGCCTCCAAAGTGGTCGCTTGATGAAGATGCACCTATTGCTATCGATAGGCGTTGAAGGATGTGGGAAAAATTCTCCATCATTTCGTCCCTTTGTCACGTGAGAGCTTGCTCAAGTAACAGACTGATAGGACCGTCTGCTCCGTCATTTTTCGTTTCTTTTGCCATTGAGGGTTTCTTGGGTGTGCGAGAGTGATTGTACTCAAGAGAGACAAGCACAAGACCCAACTTGTTATACTCGGACCTCGTCGGGGACATGCACTGAAAAAAACAATCAAGAACAACCTGCTCTGATACCACTGATCCGGATTATTTTTGGCACGAAATGAGATCGGAGATATAATAAATAAATGCACAAAGATATTGTAGATATTCAATAATATAACAAAAATATATCAGAGATGCAACCATAAACACAGAGATACAGTAATACACGATTTCTATTAATGACAGAAATGTACAGAGACTGTAAATATACAGAGTGAAAGACTCGCTAGAATGGTGGTTGCTTATCTCTAAGAAGAGATGTGAAGGCTACTCGCATTCGCAAGAATATGATTACAATGAGGCTCTGAAGGCCTTTTTACAATAAATAGGAACGCCAAAAACCCTATACATCCAAAAACCTAACCCTAGAAGATGAAGCTCCAAAAGTCATGTGGGCCCCGTTTGGGTAAGTTAGTATATCAACTTCCCGGGGTCGTAACTTTTGCATACGATCTCTGTTTTAGGCGTATGATAGCTCGTTGGAAAGGTATCATCAAGGAGATTCATTTTGGGGGCTCAATCATGCTATTCACTATTTTTGAGAACCTTGATCTCGAAAAATCTTCATTTAGGCCCTCAAAATGGCCCCAGAAGTTAAAACCTGCTAAAAATAGTAAATTGCCAAAATTGCGAGAAAACTGTTTTGAGCCAATCGAAAAAGGTGGGTGGCCACCGATATCCACCTGGATCAGTCGCGCAACACACTCAGAATGTACCAATGTATGAAATGCCCTCCTTAATGGACCACACCAGTGAAGCACAACCTTTAGAGCAAGTAAGTAACATAAAAAAAATTCTGCAATCCTGTGTTAAGTTATTAAAGGACCCATCATCTGTCAAAATCTTACAAAATCTGCTAGAAAGATGTAACACAGAGGTAGAAGGGAAATTAGAGAAGAAAATAGTAAATTATCTCCATACAAGAAGAAGGACACGCATGGAATTTAGACTAAATGCTAACATTGGGGATTTCAATATAGGGGATATTATGCTGGACTTAGGCTCTGAAATAAATGTTTTACCTAAGAATACATGGAGGTGTATGCAAGAACCCACATGAGTCTATTCACCTTGTTATCCCCAATTTTTAGGGATAACTAGGAGATCATGTCTCAAGGCCCACAGGTCCTAGACATGGAGTACCAAGAGCAGGATTGACCTGAGCATGGCCCTGGAGGGCCCATCCTTTTCTTCTTCCATCAAATTTGTCTTGTCAGCAGTAGCATCATCCATCACCATCAACTTGGTCTTGTATCATAAGAGGTTCTTGCTCCACAAGGTAATTGGTCCAGGTATCATGGTATGTGTCACTTTTGATCATTGAAACCTTTAAATATATGCATCTGATTCCTTTTATCTCTAACAACTGCTTGGATCTTACATTAGCCCACTTGAGCATGCTTGGGGAAATTGGCAGGGTGCCCTAGCAAGCCTGTGCCCATAGGTCTTGGTTTGCCACTGGGGGGTTTCTGAAAAGCCATCGTCCACTCCCATCATAGCACCACTGTTTCATCTCATCTCCTGCTCATTTATCCCATTCCCCTTGTTTGGGCATTGGGTTGACCTATTTGTAGGGTTGCACCTTATCTTGTGGGAAGAAGGGGCTAAAGGTCCAGAAGGTAAAAGCAGCTGGTAAAAGATAAAAGCCTAAAAATGAAACCTCGAGATGCTTTGCCCAGGGATCCCCGAGAAGGCAATAAAAAGCCTCTTAGCAAGAAACAAGAGGGACCCAGAAAATAAGAAACAAGATATAATCAGAGGATAGGGGGTCTCATCACGAGTCAACCTATTAGGTTCATGGGTACTTAGTAGTATGACATTGCCACCATATGGTTACCACGCCAGGGTAGTGACCTTTGGTTGCATGGCCAAGGGAAAGGGGGTCTCATCACGAGCCAACCTTCTCATCTCTGTGAAAGTACTTGTGGGTAACACTGTTAGCTTTGGTCACCATGCCAAGGCAGTGTCCTCTGGTTGGCCCTTTAATAAAAAAAAAAAGAAGAAGAAAAGGCAAATAAGAAAATAAAGCAAGAAAAGAATAAAGGCAAAAATGGGCTTGGAAAAATTGCATCCATAACAGGTACAACTCGCCTTCTACAAAGGCACCCATAGATAACATTATGCATTCATGGCTCTCACTCCACCCACATGTCTAGACATCCCCTAGCCACATCACCTCACTTACATGGTTTGGATGAAACCTTCTTGGAGACTTCCCTTTTCTTGTGGATACTAGCCCAATAGGGCATGTTGTCTTTTTCTTCAATCTTGTATCATAGGTTTTTGTAATGTCTTGAGCTATTGATCGATGTATCAGGGTTTTTATGCATATGTTTGATAATATTAATGATGAAATGTAATTGACATTGCTATGATCCCTGTGACTGATGAGCCCATGGAGGGCATAGCTTTTGATGTGCAGGACCATGCCCGATGGACAGGTACCATTTGGACCGGTACTCATGGGGAGAGGATCAGTTCGGACCTCCATGGGGCTGAAGAGCCCATCAGATGGATGCTGAGACCCCATCAGAGGGCAGAGACAGGACAGTGTTTGATCAGGGTTTTGTACCGGAGAAGAAGAGGACATCCCATCAGGGGCACTTTGGCTGAGCCGGGCCTAGGGGGATTGACCCACTTGCAGTGGAATGTTAGCTCCAGATGACCCAGGACGTCACTAGGAGGCTTGTGATGTCATCATGAGCATATGGCAAATGGACAAGGTTGTTGGCATGTGTGGCAGTTTGGAAGAGCCCAAGGAGGGCTAACGTTTGGCTTCTGGATGCTACATTGGCCCTAAAAGGGCCTAACGTCTCCCTCAGGAGGGCTTGATGTCTCACTTTTGCTCATTTAGGGTTTTAAAAAGAACATTTAATGTAAAACAATATTACTTTTGATATTCTGGCCTTGTCAACCATTTTATGACCTAAAAAGTAAATTAGGTCATTGATACAATATATATTGAGGAGTTTTAGCCTCATTTTATCATAACACATCACTCACTCATTAGTGAGGTCTGATTTTAACGCCCTACTTGGGTATTTTTGCTGGTTTAGTGAGGCGCACTTGTTGAAGGAAGGCATTTCATGGCATTTTATGGTTTTTCTCTTGAAGGAAGGTGTTACAACTAGGGTTTGCATGGTTATTTCTTAATGAATTGTAAGTATTTTTCTGCAAAACTTCTTGCTTGAATTGTTGTAGTCTTATTTTCTTACATGTATTTATAATTTGTTGAATCAAAACCCTAGGTGACAAGCACACAAGTAGGTCCTTGTCTCATGTCCCCTAATAGAGAAATTTTCAGCCATTGAAGAAGGAAGAAAGAGCCTAGCCATAGCTACACTCTCATTTCTTCTTCTCCCTGAGCTAGCCGTACTTTCCAGAAGTCAAAAAGGAGGAGATGTCCCAGGACTAGGTTATTTACACCTAGGGCCATTTTTCTTCTAGGGTTTAGTGATAGAGCCTTGCTGTAGTAACACTCTCCCTCACTACACTCTCTTGTCTTGATTTATCTTTAATTCTAGCCGTTTTGCCAAGTTAACCTAAGGAAGGAGGAGAGAGCACAAGGCCTTGCTTTAGCAACACCAGAGTGAGCCTCTCTCCCCTAGGGATTTGATTCTGGGGCCCTGCCATAACAACACTTCAAAACTTTTTCTTCTAATCCTTAGCCATCCTCCTTCAACCCTTGCGTCCTCTATTAAATTGACTCCATTAGCCCAAAGGCACTGATCTTAGACCTCCAACGTTGAAGTGAAAGTGATCAAACAACTCTCAAACTCTTTTCTAAATTGAAACCCTAACTAACTGCTAACCCTAAGTTGCTGACGTCACACCTGAATATTTCATCTTTATGCAACAATGTCTTGTTTTAAGAGCAATTGAATGGTGATTTAGGAATTAATTGATGGTGTGTTGATTTGTTACATTGAATGCCATGCCATTTCAGTATCTATTGAGGAAGTCATATTATTTGCATTTCTATATTGATAAACATTGACTTCGTCAATATTTATTGCCATAATTGCTTATTGAAATATCAGATAGTCTTATGAAGTACTAACCCATTGAATTATAGTTTGCATATATTGGTTTGTTGTTGCTTTGTTCCGGGCAGGTGTTCTTCTTTGGGGATTCACTTCATTATTGGTTGGTAGATGGGTCGCTGACATGCTACAAATCACATGCAACCAACTAACCACGGAGAAAGAGGAGGAGAAAGAATGCACAAATAGATTATAGTAGATATTAACAATGGCTTACAATCGCATCCTAGACAATGCACAAGCACCAGAGAGAAGAGCAGAGGAGAAGATCAACCTGATCTCACAAACAATTGACCAATATAAGGAAGAAATTGAGGAGCTCAAAGAAAGGCTCAACCCTATGACTCTTCCTGAGGTTTGAGAACAAACAGAACAAGAATCTGCACTCCTAATAGCTGAGATGGAGAAAGAAGCAAGGGCAGTAGAATAGTTGTTCGACAGAATGGCGTAGATATGGATTATCCTCAAAGAAGACGAAAAGGTCCAACAGTGGGACCAGGAAGAGGAAATAGTCAGTGATGCCATACAACAACTCAAGCAACGACAAAAAACACTAAGCATCACAAAGCACTTGAAAGGCAACCAAGAAATGAAGACTCTGCAAACATAGTTGAAAACAACGCAGACGCCGAAGCAAGAAAGGCAAGTTGAATTGGAACCCCTCCAAGAACAAGCAACACAGATGATTGCGCAGTTGGAGGAAGAGAAGACAAGTAGAGAACATGCACAAACTCAGAACACATCATTAATGCACGAGGAGATAACAATGCAGGCAGTAGAGGCGCTAACAAACAAAGCTACGCAGATGAGAGAAAAAGGAAAGGAACTAGCAGAAAAGTTCCACAATCTGGACAGGGCAGTGTAGGGAGCACACACCACCTGAGTGGTTCGGGGCGAGCCACATGTCAGTGTTGGGGGCCTAATGGGCGAATGCCTATCTTGAGAAGGAAGGCTATTTTGGGCATAGACACAATTTTGGAGAAGAAGGTCTATTTTGGGAAAGACCTAATTTTGGAAAGAAGGCCTAATTTTGGAGTGTGCACAATCGATGGAAAGAAAACAACATGCAAAAAAAGAAGGAAAAACAAGATGCAAGAGGAAAAGCAACGGGGCGCGTAGGCAGACAAACCTAACCATGTTAGGGTTAGGGTTTTTGATAAAGATTGTAATGGCTATAAGCTTGAAAGCTAGTATAAATAAGAACCTAGGAGGTCTAGGTTAGGGGTTCAGTCGATTGATTTTTTGAGAAAGAGGTCATTTCAATGGTTATTATGATTGTAATAAGGGGATAGAAGAGTCAAGTAGGGCACATTTTGAGGGTTAGGTCACAGGATGAGGAGCCTGGTGTGATCTAGTCCGCCTCACGGAGATTCCTTAACCTCATAGTGATTGTATGATTGGAGATGTAAAGCGCACAATGCCATATTTTGCAACAAACCTAATAAAAGAGCAAAGAAGCCAAATCTTTGTGGATGTATCCCAGGAGGGGGTGAACCATGGTAAGTTATGGGTTATATATGATGTTTATTGCATGTTTACTTTTTGTCAATGATTAGTTTATGAATGAATGGTTAAGCTAGATATATTAGAATGCATGCATGGGCCTAAAAGATGAATGAATTCTAGGAATATTGGAATGAATAACGTGATGGATGCATGAAGAAGATAAAATACACTCCCATATCCCCACTCATTCCAAGATGGCAAGCACTTGAGCAATGCAGTCACCCATAAAGCTATCTCGAGTGAGACTGCGTAGTGCACTCTATGTGTTGTGTTGCCTTCTGGTTTACCAAGAGGGCCGATAGTTTTAGAGGGTTTTGTTGGAGACCTGTTGAGATCCGAACCTGGGTCAACCCAAGAAGTAGAAGTGAGATATTTAACCCAACAAGGACCCTTCAGATTCATATTTCTTGAAAATAACATCAAATCCACATCCTCTTTTCCATTCTTGTAAATGATCTCATAATCATAGTCAATTTTTTCCCTCCATTTTGCCAATTTTTCATGGCAGGAGGCCTCAGACATTCCAAATTATGAACAAACAGGTTCAAATCTTAGCCAAATGACACCAAATTTGGTAGATTCGGCAAAAAACATAGTCAATTCGAGTCTTAGGAGCTAAATCTAGATGCAACCAGGGTCTCTTGTGTCAAGGCCTTTTTCAGCGCTTCCAGAAGAAGTTTTTTAACCACCAGAAACCCTTGGTGAAGGAAGCACTCATGGAAAAATGATGTACTATATATGATGAGCTTGAGCCATGATAATTTTGGAGGAAAGCTTCTGATCATGAATGTGAATATGTATAGTTTGTCTTCCTTTGTTAGAGTGATATTTATGACCATTACAGACGACCAAAGCTACATGTTTTCTTCATTTCATGCACGTGATTAAGATATGTTCAATGATTAAGATTTGCTCCAACCACTTCAAAATCGACCATCCAAATGATACAAGCATCTATGAATGAGGCCAATCGTTGCACCAAAAAATATATCGGGGATATTTAGAGTGTCTGTTGGTGTTGATTTTTCATCTAGATTTATCCTTTGTGATCCTCAAATCCACTTGAATTGGGTTGCAATACACTTTCAAAAGATATCAATTTATTTTAGAACGAGCTAGAGCTATCATGGACTCAATCGACCATCATAAACTCGCCCCTTCGGTTGTTTGTGGTTTATTTCCAGTCTATTGGTATTGGAAGCCAAATATCATTTCTTGTTAATATAGGTGCAATATTTTCATGTCATTTCAATAAAGGTCTCTATCTTCTTGTAACTGAATATGGGTCTTTTCCTCAACTGCGTCTTCAACTTTTGAATTTGCACGCAAGACTCCTTAAACATATTTGCCTGAATTTGAGTGCTATCTTCATTAATAAGTTTCACATTGAAGACACTGCCTTCACCCCTAGCATTATGAAATGTGCACAAAGGTCCCTTGTCGGTGACCCAAACCTTAATAGTTAAGTTCCCTTCATATGGATTGAGAGAAACTAAAGGGTAAACTTTGCATGACATTCCCAATCATGCAATAGGTGCAATATTTCCATGTTGCTCCTGTATGAATTGAGCAACAGAATTTGAAACATTTCCATCAACTTCCTTGGCTTTTACTCTAGCTAAATTGTCCCTTCCAACATAATACAAAACGAGACTAGTGGATTTCCACTGTTGTAGTGTTCTCTCTGGCACAATTGATCCCCCAATAAGTTGTTCAAGTGTTTGTTATCTTTAGATACTTATAGGTATTTCTTCACTTGCATCAACAATGTCCTGCATCAGATACCAACTAGTGTTCGTTGCCTATGTATATGAAAGCCGATATGGAAATGGAATAGAGACTGCCAGACTCAAAGCATCGATGACACATTCAATCCTGAAGATCAATTCAAATCTAGAATCAAGAATAATTGTAACTTGCAAGTAGTTTTTTTGTAGGTTGTATTTTTTTTTAATTAAGTTGGATTACATTGTAAATGAGTGCATTTTTGGTAGAAGCCAACACCCTCCATTTGTTGAGTTTGAATCGTTGAGTCCGATTGTTACAGCATGGAGTTGCAAGAAACCCTTTGAGGTTTTAGATAATGTTTAAATGGCTTGAATCGATGAATTATTAGAGTTACTGAATACTCCAATACTCTCTATTGTTGACAATATGGTCACAAATGACAAAGAAACTCTCACTAATGTTCTAACATGTTTACAGTATTCACAGAACAAAATCGAATTTCTCTAGCTTAAATCACAACTCAAACGAGAAGGAATACAACAAAAGAATCAACGATTTGAACTAGTCCTTGTTCAAAACAATTATCTTTTTGAATTTGAGAATGATTCATATCAACAGCCAACACGTGATCAAATTAGTGACGTCACTTCATAAGCATATTTAGATGAAGATGAAGTTTGTCATAAACAAGTTCTGCTTTCATTTTCCAAGCCCATGATTAGACCTTGGAAAGGAATCATTGACAAAAAGTGCATAACAGGTCTTGGATACAAAATTGAAGTGACCTCTCACATTCTAGATTATTCCACACCAATCTAGTTCCAATGTGCTAAATTTCTCCAAGAAAAATCATCCTCACCTGCTCCAATTCAAGATCAGATTCCTAAATGCCAACATTATGATCAAGTTGGCCACATGGAGGATCAATGTTTTGATATTTATCCTTGTGAGCATCATGGAAAGCATAATCATCCTTCGAACAAATGTTCCAAATGTAAGAAACCTATAAGAGTAAAGAATCATTATGGGTGGATTACTTATTGGCAATGGTCATCAATAGCCAAGAAAATATATCGGTCATACCAAAGAATTCATCCTCAACTATTGACACATCATGCAGTGGAAAGATTTTCATCTTTTCACCTTGTACCTTACAGGGGGGACAATATTAATGATTGACAATCGGGGTTCAAGTTTCAAAGTCCTATCAATCGAGCAAGAACAAGTGAGTCAGAGTCAGAGCCATATTCCATTAGCATGATTTGGTGGTATTAATTAAACCACTATTTAGTAGAAGACTTATAGATTATGCTAGACAATAATTTGTGGTCATCTTTAAACCCCCATTTGAGAGCACTTCCAATGAGAAAAAGACATCAGCTTCTAGCTAAATTAAGAAATATGTTTCGGGAACCACTGAGCCTTAGAGCCAAGTTCCAAGGTTTGTGGTCTTCCTTAAACCACCATTTAGTAGAAGACATCAACTTCTGCTAGCCATTTGGTTTGTGGTTATCCCAAAACCACCTGATTCAAAGATCACATTCAGCCATTTGGAAACTGTCCACTTCCATATTTCATCCCTCTACTTGGACTCACATACACTCCTTTGAGTTAATGCGGGGGGATGTCAGAAACCTAATCCGTTAGGTTATGTATTATTCACTTGAGAAGGAATATGAAAAGTCGAGTGAATAGGCACTGTCATTGGGAGTCCAAGGGCCCTATTTGAAGATGAATCCAAGGGTCATAAATCATGTATTTATACTTGTATCATATTAACAAAATGCATATCATGACAATATCCATTATTATTTATTCTAACACTTTGGAAGGTGGAGGGTGCATTACACAGGCCAAAGGGCATGACCAAGAACTCATAATGGTCTGTGTGAGTACGAAAGACGGTATTGGGAATATCGACCTCCTTCATATGAATATGGTGATAGCTGGAGTGCATATCAAGTTTGGAAAGAATTGAGCACTAGCCAATTCATCCAAAAGGTCATCAATGATGGCAATGCGATATTTATCTTTGATTGTAATTTTATTGAGAGCCCAAAAATCAGAGCATATGCGCCAAGTGCCTTCTTTTTTTGGTACCATGACCACGGGAGATGAATAAGGGATGGTACTAGGGCGAATGACACCCACAATTAACAATTCTTGAGGAATTTTTTCAATCTCATTTTTATGAGCGAATGAGTGGCGGTAAGAGAAAACATTGGGTGGAAGACTACCAGGTACAAGTGGGATGGAATTATCATGGGGACCATGGGAAGGTGGGAGGCATTGGGGGTTTTCAAAAACTAAGTGGTGTTTGTAGAGGATACGTTGCATGTCTGAATGAATAGTTGGGGATGGAGTCTCAAAGGCTTAAATGACATGGAACTATACAATAATGCCAAAATGACCTTTTTTGAGGAGTTTTTCCATTATGTGTGAACTAACGATCTCGAGGGAACTTGTCATTATGACTTGGAACTTGTAGCAATGCCCATCTTGTTGGAAGCTCATGTATAATTTCTTGAAATCCATGGTGATGGGGCCTAAAGTGCTTAACCTTTCAACACCCGGAACAATGTTGCAATCCCCCATTTCAATGGAAAACATGTGGGATTTGAAAGAATAATCATGAATTTGCGAGTGCATATTTTCACAACGACCCCCACATTTAATGGAACCTCCATTAGCAAACATGATATGAAAGTTGTTGACTATATGGATATAGCAATGACTCTCTTGAGCAATTCACTGATGAATGAAGTTATGTTTGCTTCCACTCTTGATGAGGATAATGAATTTACAAAGCTTGATATAGCCAATTAATTTAAGAGTTTGGGGCGCTGAAATACCAGTTAGAGCTTGCAGATAAATGAGGGGTTCTACTTGAGTTTGATCAGAGGGAAGACTATTATAATCTACTTGGGGCAACGATTTGAGAGGAGAAACATCACCTTCATCTTCAAAAATGTCCTCATAAATGGCCATACAAAGCTTTTTCTCCTTACCTTTGTGCCCCATAAAGTATTTTTCATCACAATTATAACAAAGACCCTTAAGGATGGATTTTTTGTTTGAGTAGTGACCCCATGTTGTGCTTCCTTGGTTTTGTTAGTGGCTTCAAGCCAAGTTTTAGGGTGAGCCATTAGGATGTGAGCATGGATGTCGACCTTGAGACCACTGATAAAGTATTCGCAGAAGAAGGTGTTTGACATTCCTTCAGTGCAGAAAGCCAATTGCTCAAAAGTGGTGATGTAGTCTTCAACCGTAGCTAACTATTTAAGCTTGGTCAAATAGCCCAAATGACGAGTGTCTTGTCAAAACATTCATAAAAATCGCGAACAAATTGGGTCCAACCAATATAACCTTGGTGGGAATTTTTACGTCGTTTCCACCACCATTGCTAGTGCTTTGGATCTAAATAGAGGACATTGACACATAATTTTATTAAGTCATTGGTGATGCCATGCAATGAGAAATAATGTTACATTTGAGTGACCTAGCCAACTGTTGGCACAGGGGCAGACCCAGGGTTCAATGCTACAACAACACACCAACAAAACCCTAACTACTGACCCTTTCGGCAACACCTGCGAAGCAGATGAAATCTCACCCAAGGTAGAGGCAGGGGTGGTTGCAGGACTCATATGTCTGCAACCTTAGTTGGGACACCGATCTGTGATTGTAACACCTTAATAGAGAACTTAGCAGTTATAGTTCATTAATATTCAGCCTCAGTTTACAACGTAGCTAAACCCTAATAATAGATCAGCGCAGTATTCACACAAATCCAATAGATTCAAGCACTAAGCATACCAACATAGATCAGATCTAGTATTCATTCATATTATTCAGCACTAAGCTATCATAGTAGATTCTTCTAAGCATATATCAGTGCACTAATCATTTAATCACATAGATAAGAGAACAACCATAAAGCACACAACAACCACAACGCAGGATATACGTGGTTCACCCCCACCCCGGGGCTACATCCACCAATTCTTCTTCATTATTTCTTTCTGTCAATATTCTACATGCACATAGCCAAGATATCTTACTCCGCAAAGGATAGGAGATCTGCACACACTCCGCTAGATCCTCCTTCCCTGAGTTACAACACAAAGCCTCTTCTTAGTCTCTTACAATCACTTGCACTTAGCCTTGCAAATCTCACACAGTATGCATAAACCATTTACAATCATCGCTTGCACTTATCATAGTACCAAAAACCTCTTCTATGACTCCTTACATCGCCTAGACTTCTATTTATACATTACAAAAAGGGCCTAAACATGGGTAAACCCATGGGTCGACATCCCCATACCTGTTACATAAGCCCAAAACCCAAAAAGCCCTAAAAAGGGGTCGAGATACCGTGATCTCCACTTCGACTTGCGCTTCGCCTTCAACAGCCTATCGAAGTCCCAAAAATAGGTCAAACATGACCAAGTTGGTTAAAGGCCAACATGCCCCCAACACTCACCTGTGACTCGTCCCGAGTCACACTGGTCTGGGTAGCTTTGCTTCAAAAGTCTCGAGCTTGGCTTGAGCTGCTTCAATCTTTTGTTGCGCCATGGCCTCCTGCTTGACGAACTCTTGGATAACTGCTTCGTTGACAGGTCCCTCTAAGCGTTGTTCGGTTGTAGTGACGACTTGCTCCAGTTTTGCTCCTCGGCCTTCAATCTCTCTGAATAGTTGGCAAGCCTCATCCTATATTGGTTGGAGCCTCTGAGTCACTTCCATGAATTTTCTCTGAATGTTGTGGACCTGCTGTTGAGCAGTGCACTGTTCTTGGGATCTCTTCATCCTTTCGACTGCTGACAGGGGCTTCAACTGCGCCTTTACTTTTTCTAATTACTGCTTTGCCTCCTGGAGCTGTGACTCCAGTGCCTTCAGTTCAAGATCCTCAGTGAGTCGCTCATAAATTTGGGCACTACGATCACTTAGTTGTTTACATTCCATGGCGAGGGCCTTGATTCTCTCAACTGCGCTTTGAGTAGTTGCTTCTCTTTGATCTCGCACATCCTGTGGAGTGTTGGGCATTGTTCGGAGCTATAAGTCTTCTATTTTTTGTTGAAGTTATTGGATAGCTTCTGCGAGCTACGCTACTTGATGCTCCACTCAGTCTTCTGCCTTTGGCTCTAAGCCTGTCACAGAGTGAAGTGCTCTATTGACTGCTTCTTTGACTCTGAGCTGTTCTGCAAGAAACTGCTCTTTTTCTTGCTTGACTTGCGCCCTCTCTTATTCAAACTTGGTTTGAAGGTCATCCTTCTCCTTTTGTGCAACCCGACGTTGCTCTACCATTTCTTCTTGGGATTGTTTTAGGGTTGTTGTGGCCTGGTCTTTCTCATCTTATGCTCGACAAAGGTGAGCTTCAGTCACATTAGCTAGTCTGCGGAGTTGGGCAGGCTCATCTCCCAACTCTAGTTCTTCTGAAGGTGGGGGCACAGTGGATACTACGCGGCTGGATTGAGGGGCCTGCTGTACCCCTCTGAGTTCAAATTCGATTCTGTCGTACATCTCCTCTTGCTTGGCTTCATGTTTCTGTAAGATGTCCTGCGAGGCGTCTGATACAACTGCGATGATGAAGTCGAAGTCATTGACCGTGAGCACAGTCTGCATCTTAGTCATGGTGGCTCTGGATTTATTTCGAGAAGTGGGTTTCGTGGGAGAAACCTTTCTTTTCTTAGAGGGACCAGTCTCATCCAGAGGATCCCTAGGCAGTGTTACTTCACCTCGCTTCTGCTGATCTTCTTTTCCATTGGTCTCTTCTTGGTCTACTTCGTCATCACCCCCTCGGCTAGGTGATACTGAAGCAGTTTCTTCCGATGCATGATCAAGTTTTCTACCTCTTCGGTCTTCTTCCTTCTGCTGGGTCCAGGAGTATCCTTTGCTTCATGAGTGTTCTCAGGGCTACCAAATAGTTTAGGATCAGACATCTCTGTAGGCTTAGCAGGGATAAGGAGGTCTGCTGACTAGTCCTTAGTGATCTCTTCAAGGTCCTCCTTTGTGAGCTTGTAATATGACTGAAGCTCTTCTTTATGCTCATCTGCGTGCACGGTGATATAAATTAAGTGTCGATCTGCGCGAAACTTCATGAGGGGTCAGAACCGATGCAAAGTGTTTAGCGTCATGCGAGGGACAACTCCAATAGCCCTTTTCAGCTGGAGATAGTATATATGAAAGACCGTGTTCGACTGCCACTGTTTTCTTATATCACTCGAGTACCAAAGTGTGGTGAAATTCATAGCGAGCGGCTCGAACGACTCAATGTCTGGGAAGGTCACACCTTTCGACATCTCCCAAGCGGTAAATACGATGAGTATCAGGAGCCAACTAAAGTGGAACCCATAGCCCTGATCTTGAGCATCGCGACAATCTAATTCCAGTTGTTTGACCAAGTACTTCACCCAGTTCATCTGGAGTCCTTCTACACATTTCCCGGTGAGGTCAACAACGAATCCCGTGACCTGTGTAGGTCTATTCCTTCTCACCAGCTTTCCTGCAATCAGCTGGCAGGCTAGGCGCACTACGCCATTCTAGATGGAAGCTACCTTGTAGCCTTGCGTTCCCTTTTCTACATCGCCATATGTGTCTTTGATCTTTTGTGCCAATGCATGATCTGTAGCCTTCCTTGGGTAGAAGTCCTGTGGGTCGGGTCCCTGCATGATCAATCTGGTGATTCTATGGATCAGCGTCAGATCGACTGTGATGCGTTGGTCTAGCCATAGATAGTTTCCATGGTAGCACGATATCAGGAGCTTAACATAGGCGTTAACCTCCCAGTGCCTCCCAAAATGTGGAATCTTCAGCACATTCAAGAGAGTGGACTGCGTGAGGTTCATAGTCCATGGTTGGGGGATGATTTTCGAGTTCTTCCCTTTCGTCCTCGTCAAGTACTTGTAAGGAGTGAGCATGTTGTAGTTCTTACGGTCTCCTAGGTTGAAGTTGTTGAACTTCAACGTTGTGATATTATCTTGCTGTGTTCTTACTGCATGTATCCCCTTCGGGAGGTACGCGGTAACCAAGGTGTAATCAAAGTCCCTCAGGACACTGTCACGACTCACCATGCTGGCCAGAGGTGGGATGTAGTCGGGTAGGATGGTCGGGATTAGCTTCATGTTTTCCAAGTCATCTCGGTGCTTGTTTCTCTTCTTTTCTACTGGTTGCGATGGTCCAGATCCACGAGCAGTCGACGAAGAGGCATGCACTGCTCTCATCGAGAAAGCTTGAATACCTACGGACATCACTTTTTCGGTCATGAGATCGATGAGAAATTCTTCGACGACTTTATCTGTGGCATTGAGCTTGTCCAACATGCATGCTCAGACCAGATAACTCGGATGGATGAATGAGTACTCAAAGCAATAGAACTGGTGTTGATCTTACTAAACACAACGCGATAGCAATGAGTTGGGTAGGATACAATTCGCAAAAGTGTTTTTGGTGCAACAGTCGACGCAATAAGTAGACAGCGGTGTAACAGATCTCTCCAATGGACAAGAGGCCTTCATCAATGCAGTTCTGTCCATTGCGGCATGGTCCTTGTTATCGCTCAGTTTGTAGTTTAGGTCAGAGGATAAAGGATAGAGACCAAATTGGCGTAATAGGAACCTTCCCCACCCAATGTCACCTCGATGGAGAGGTTCTTTCTGTTTAGGGAGGGTAGCCCAGGGGAGACGTCCCCGACAACCTGGGATTTGAAGAGGCAGAAGGTATAAAGTCAAGTTTTAGAGTTCCCTCCTCATAGGTTACCACCAATGTCAAACAGTCCAGCTAATCTGCCAATAAATGAAGTGTATGCCCTATTGAAAACACCTGCCCAGAACAAGACAACAACAACATAATATATATGTATGCAGGCTATAACTCAAAGGGTTAGTACTTCAATGACTATTTGATATTATTCAATAAGCAATGAAATAGATATAAAATGAAGTCAACGTTTTTTCAAATAGCTATGAAAGACCATCAATTCATCAATATCTAAGGAGATGACTAAGCCAATAATATGTCCAATCAACGATTTACTCAATAAAAGCTTCAAATCTTCATTTAATTGCTTATATCATAGTTTTGCTGCGCCAAGATGAAATATTCAACTATGATGTCAGCCCTAATTAGGTTAGTTATGTTAGTTAGGGTTTCAAAAACATGTTTTGAAAGTAGTTTTGTACACTAAAGCTTCAACGTTGGAGACCAAATCAGTGCCTTAGGATATATGGAGTCAAAAGATATGGCCACAAGGTCTTGAAAGGACGATGACTTAAAGACTAGAAGGTAGGGTTCTATGGTGCTGCAAAGGCAGGGCCCTAGAATCAAAACCCGAGGGGTAAGAGGCTCACTCTGGTGTTGCTTAAGCAAGGCCTCGTGCTCTTTCCTCCTTCTCTAAATCAACTTGGCAAAACGGCTAGCCTAAAGAATAAGTCTAAGGGAGAAAGTGTTGCAATGGCAAGGCTTTCAAACCCTAGAAGGTGAAAACCCTAGGTGTAGGCAACCTAGGCCTAGGATGTCTCCTTTATTCAATTTATAGACTTCAACGCTAGCTTAAGGGAAGAAACAAGATAAGTGTAGCAAAGGCTAGGCTTAATCTCTTTCCTTCAATGGCTGAAAAATATCTCTCTCTAAGGGGACATGTAACAATGACCTACTTGTGTGCTTGTTACCTAGGGTTTTAAATCAACAATACAATAAGCAAATGAAAGAAATTACACCTACAACCATTCATTTAAGAAGTTTTGCAAGAAAATTTACTTACATGTCATGAAGAAAAGCATAAGCAAACCCTAGTTGTAAACCTTCCTTGAGAGAAATGCCATAAATGCTAGAAATATCCTTCCAATAACAAGTGTGCCTCACTTTAGACAACAAATCTACCCAAGAGGGGCGCAAAAATCAGATCTCACTTGTGTGAGTCAAGTGTGTTATGTGAAAATGAGGGAAAACATCCTCAATTTATATCATCCAATGACCCTTAATTAAAAATTAGGTCATTAAAATAGCTGACAAGGCTGATAACTAAAAATCATACCGTTTTACAATAAAATGCCTAAAGAAAACCTTAAATGAGCAGTAAGCAGGACATCTAGCCCCTCTGAGGGAGACGTTGGTCCTTAGTAGGGCAAATCCTAGCACTAGAAGACAAACGTTGGCCCTCTCTGGGCCTCCAAACTCTGCCACACGTGCCAAATTGCCCTGTAAAGCTGCCACACGCTGGAGGTGACGTCAAGGATCTCTAGAGGACGTCCTGGGTCAATAGAGGGACACGTTCCACCTGCTGTGGGTCAACCCCCTAGGGCTGGGCTCAGCCAAGGCGTCCTGGATGAAAATGTATTTCTTCTTCTCTTGTCCAAAGGCTCGACCAATCACTGCCCTATCTCTGCCCCTTATGAGGTCCCAACAACCATCTGATGGGCTCTTCAGCCCCATGGAGGTCCAAACTAATCATCTCCCCATGTGTACTGGTCCACCTGGTACATGTCCGTTGGGTATGGTCCTGCACATCAAAAACTTCGCCCTCCATGGGCTCATTAGTCCTCAAGATCATAGCAATGTCAATCATATTTCATCATTAATTTTATCAAATGCATGCATAAAACCCCTAGCATATCATCTAATAACTCAAAGACATTACAATGACCTACTATACACAACTGAAGAAAAGACAAAGTGCCCTATTGGGCCAGCATCCATAAGAAGAAGAAAGTTCCCAAAGGATATCATCCAAGCCATGTAACACGAGGTGGTGTGGTCAAAGGATGTCCAGACATAGTGGAAGACAATGGTGTTATTATCCGTGGGTGCCTTTGTAGGAGGCGAGCTGTACCTGTCATGGATGCAATTCTTTCCAAGCCCTTTATTGCCTTTATTCTTTCTTTTATTCATTGCTTTTTCTTTCTTTTTATTTCAAGGTCTAACTAGAGGACACCGCCTTGGCGTGGTGACCAAAGCTGACAGTGTTACCCATGAGTACTTTCACAGAAATGATAAGGCTGGCTCGTGATGAGACCCCCATTCCCTTGGCCATGCAACCAAAGGTCACTACCCTGGCGTGGTAACCAGAAAATGGCAATGTCATACTGCTAGGTACCTATGAACATAATGGGTTGGCTCGTGATGAGACCCCCCATCCTCTTTGCTAGGTCTTGTTTTATTATTTTTCTTCGGGTCCCTCTTGTTTCTTATCGAGTGGCTTTTTATTGCCTTCTCGGGGATCCCTGGGCGAGGCATCTCTAGGTTTTATTTTTTATGGCTTTTATCTCTTACCAGTTTCTTTTACCCCCTGGGCCTTTAGCCCCTTCTTCCCACAGGATAAAGTGTAACCCCACAAATAGGTCATCCTAATGTCCGGACTAGGGGAATGGGATAGATGGATGGGAGATAAGATATAAAATGATAATATGGTGGGAGCGGACGATGGCTTTTGAAGATCCCCCCTGGTGGCTAACCAAAACCTATGGATACAAGCTTGCTAGGGCACCCTGTTAATTCCCCAACCATGGTCAAGTGGGTTAGTGTAAGATCCAAGCAGTCGTCAGAAATGAAAGGAATCTGATGCATATATTCGAAACTTATAATGATCAAACATGACACATACCATGATACCTGGACCAATTACCTCATGGAGCAAGATTCTTCTCCGATACAAGTCCAAGCCGAAGGTGATGGATGTTGTTGCTGTTGACAGGACAGGTCTGATGAAGAAGAAGAAAGATGGGCCTTCCAGGGACATGCTCAGGTCAATCCTGCTCTCGGTACTCCATGTCTAGGACCTGTGGGCCTCGAGACATGATCTCCTAGTTATCCCATGAAATCGGGGATAACAGTCCAAACGGTCTGATGGTGAGCCTTCTGGCCATAAATGTTGCTTTAACCGCTTAGGGTGTCAGTCTAATGGTTATAATGACTTCAACGACTATATTTCTTTGTCATGGCGTAGTGCCATGTTGCGCTGTTCTGATATCCGACGAAGTTCCAGTTTTGTAAACCTTCCTTCTGCGAAGTCCCTTCTGGAACATTTTGCAACTTTTCTATCTTTGCTCTCTTCTTACTGAGCTTTCAAGCCTTCTTCCCAATGATCTCCATCTCAGTATTCCTGTTTCCATTCTGATTCTTATCTTCTCTTGGCATGGTAACTTCGCATTGTTGAGATTCTTTCATAGGGTTAGACAGTAATACTTCTTCTCTATCTGGGGTAGGTGCTCT
This sequence comes from Picea engelmannii, assembly GCA_009831015.1. NCBI lineage: Eukaryota > Viridiplantae > Streptophyta > Pinopsida > Pinales > Pinaceae > Picea > Picea engelmannii. Next base: position 119,731 of record ML787435.1, on the reverse strand, counting down.
ACTTGTATGTGAGTCTGCTTGTGTTATTTCAACTTCAACATCCAATTCTCAGGTTTTAAATAGCTTCGATATGTTCTCATGTTATTCAATCAAGTGCGCTATCCTCCTAGTCATGAAATCTTTTAATTCTTGCTTCTTCTACTCCAAAACTTCCTCTTCTTTTCTTTTGGCCTAATCCTTTTCAATCCAGGGTTTTCCTATTAAGATAACAAATGGGGTGTTGTTCTCAATAAATTTAACAACCTCAAAATCTTTGTTTGTCGATGTTCCATGAGCACTCATAGATATTTGGGTGAGTCTTCCACATAGGGTTATCAACTTTCCTCTAAATAATCCTATTCCTCCCAATGAAGGACTCATAGCAGGCTTTCCTAAAATTTCCCAAGTTCTTTCTGTCATGATATTCACCTGTGTTTCCTCATACAAAACATAGTCAATGTCGAAGTCTCATACTCTTGTTTCTATGTGCTCTTTTTCTTTGAAGATCTCTGATAAGTTGATATTTATGTGATCATTTAGGGTTTCTTTTATTTGTAGCAATACATTCTCTTATTCTTTCTAGGATTCTTCCATGGTCTCAGTTTCTTGACCTTTCATAGGGTTTTCTTGTCCCATATTCATTCTTTCAAGCTTAGCAATCATTCTAGGGCAATACAAAACTTCACGATCCATAGATTTGCAACAAAGACAACTAGGTCTTCTACAAGAGAATTCCTTAGCAAGATGTCTTGGTCTTCTACAACTGTAACAAAGGGTTAATCCTTGCTTCCTTTTAAATGATCCTCAACCTTTCCTGTACTGTGCACTAGGATAATAATAGTTAACCTGCAAAAAATTCTTTCTAGGATCCTGCATCCATTCGTTAGTCCAAACATTCTTTCTATGCATAGGAATAACATATCTTTCACTATTCTTATCAGATATACTCATATCAAATCTTCGTTCTTCTAGCTGTGCCCTACTTTTCAACCTAGGACAAAATTTATCAAACATACCTAGATCCATACTTTTGAAACAAAAATTTCCACTTATCTTACCTTTAACAAAGCACAAAGGTTTAAAATCTTACCTCTTTAACCAAAATTTCTTACTTTACTTTTATCATAGCACAAAGCTTTCAGGTCTTACCTCTTTTCTTCCGATCTGACTTTTCTTCTTAGCACAGAGCTTCACAAGTCAATTAGACTACTGCGCTCTAAATCAACAGATCTACGCACGAAGATTTTTTTTCTTTAGTTCCCAACAATCACAATTTTAGTTCCTGGCAACAGAACCATTTGTTGGCACAGGGGTAGGCCCAGGGTTCAATGCTACAACGCACCAACAAAACCCTAACTACCGACCCTTTCGGCAACCCCTTCGAAGCAGATGAAGTCTCACCCAAGGTAGAGGCGAGGGTGGTTGCAAGACTCAGATGTCTGCAACCTCAGCTGGGACATCAATCTGTGATTGTAACACCTTAATAGAGCACTTAGCAGTTATAGTTCATTAATATTCAGCCTTAGTTTACAGCGCAACTAAACCCAAATAACATATCAGCGCAGTATTCACACAGATCCAATAGATTCAAGCACTAAGCATACCAACATAGATTTGTTCTAGTATTCATTCATATTATTCAGCACTAAGCTATCACAGTAGATTCTTCTAAGCATATATCAGTGCACTAAGCATTTAATCACATAGACAAGAGAACAACCATAAATCACACAGCAACCACAATGCAGGATATACGTGGTTCACCCCCACCCTGGGGCTACATCCACCAACTCTTCTTCTTTATTTCTTTGTGTCAATCTTCTACATGCATAGAGCCAAGATATCTTACTTCGCAGAGGACAGGAGAAGTGCTCACAATCCACTAGATCCTCCTTCCCTGAGTTACAACACAAAGCATCTTCTCAGTCTTTTACAATCACTTGCACTTAGCCTTGCAAATCTCACACAGTATGCACAAAGCATTTACAATCATCGCTTGCACTTAGCATAGTACCAAAAACCTCTTCTCCGACTCCTTCTTACATCGCCTAGACTTCTATTTATACATTACAAAAAGGGCCTAAACATGGGTAAACCCATGGGTCGACATCCCCATACCCGTTACGTAAGCCCGAAACCCAAAAATCCCTAAAAAGGGGCCGAGATCCCACGATCTCCGCTTCGACTTGCGCTCTACCTTCGACAGCCTGTCGAAGTCCCAAAAATAGGTCAAACATGACCAAGTTGGTCAAGGGACAACACCAATGGGGTCCGAGCCATCAAATATATTCAGCTCCACTTTAGGAAGACACAAATCACGAGCAAGGGAGTTAGAATGAAAATCCATGGAACAGAGTGATTCAACTACCTTTTAGTGTAAAGGTTGTTCTGTGGATTTAGGTCACTTGAATTGATTAGAAAATGTTGAAAGGAAGTTCAGTTAGGCAGTGAGGTGGTCAAGTCCAACTAACTAGAAATTAAGGGTAGCAATGTTGGAATTAAAGTCAAACTTTGATCGGTCTGAGTTTGAGTTAATTTGCATTGGTCCTAGAAGTTGCTAAAGGACTCTTCAAGGGAACCCAAGTGGTTTCCAAAGTCTTGGTTGTGGGTTTCCAACTAGGGAGGGTACACAAAGAGTGGGAGGTGAGCAATGGAAATGGGTGAGTGGGTCCACACATAAGGGCTTACTGGAGAGTTGTACAAAGTTGGTCAATGTAGTTTTCTATATTAGGGAGATAGGCAAGCAGTAATAAGATGGGTGGGGCCACAAAAAAAAGTTATGAAAGAGGAGTACCACTTTGATCAACGTGAATCTAGGAATCTAGCAAGATAGGTCCCAAATAAAGGTGTCAGATAAGGTGGGTTGGGTCCACACAAAAAAATTCTTATGAAAGAGGGGTACTACTATGATCAATGCTAAGAGAGGAATTTGTTGAGATATGTCCCAAATAAGGGTTATGGTGGGACCACTTATACTCTTTTTTTTTTATTCCTTAGAATTTATACTCCTCACTGAATAACACTACGCTAACATAATGCCCAAATTATGAATAGTGAAGATTGTGTAGAAATTTAACAGCGTCGGTGTAGGAAGCAGGGCTTCCTGGATGTGAAAAATTTGAACATTGTTTTTGTTCTAGCAGCAAGGGGTAGGTTTTTGAAGGTTTCTAAGGACAAGGGAGTGCCTTATGCGATATCTCTTTAATATACTTATGGGGTCCAACAACAGTACTCGACCCAATATCCCAGGGCTCTATAACTAAGGAGGGTTAACCATACTACTACCTGATTGCCCAGGTATGTGAGAGTATTATTCAAGAATAATGTTCTCAGTGCCTCTATAACAGTTATGTAGTCGAATGGTTGACTTATGGCTAGTTTTAGGATACCTACAAGACTCCCAATATACCCAAGGGTACTGTTGAGGGGTCCTAAATCCCTTTAACTCAACAGCAGGAACCAAACCAGCCACCGAGGCCCAATTAGACTCTGCAGTGTTTGATAGTGGAATGATTCTCCACATCTGTCGATCCAGCCAAATAATTGATGGGATTTACGTAGTGATTGACAAGATATCTTCTTATGAAAATTCCTCCTTTAGTTTAAACGTTCTCTTTTGTATTTTCTTCTATTAGGTGGGCCTGCTAAAAGATGTGCGCTGGTATAAACCAGCTGGGCAAAAGGGGAAATATTAACCACTGAAGAAGGTTGAGCTTGGGATAACCCTCGTGCTCCAGCATGCAGACAAAGATTTTCATACCTATGACAAGCCTAGTACTAATACATCAACTTGTTGGTATTTTAATTATTGACTGAGATACAATTATCGAAAGAAAACATACATGCAATAAAATGATGGTAAGAAAAATAGTTTTCTTAGATCTAACCATTAATCACACATTAACAAAACAATTCGCTTTCCATCATTAGAGACAAGAACAATAAAAATATTGAATCAACTAACTTATCAATAGATTCATAAACTCTTACTCATTACAACATCCATTCATGAGATAAAGTCAGAAGTAATTCCTCCTTATGATCCAATCACACATGCCTTTGATGTAAAACCAAAATTTTCTCTGGTCCTAAACAAGAATTCTCAATTAAGGTAGTTCTGAAATAGTTCTTTACAATTCCAAAAATGAGGGTCTTGCCAAAAACCATCGGCCCTTTCTAAAAGGTCGATCCTCTTATTTATAACAAATAATTAACTAAAAATAACTATCAAAAGTGCAAGCTAAGTAAAACAAAACATCGCCTACATGGCGCTCCCATCTCTTTGTCTTCTAAGAGTCATCGAATGGTTTCATTGAAGTGGATGACTCTTCTCATACTCTGACCATTTGACAAAGAGTTCCTCGCATGTGTTGGCACACGAGAATTTATGTTGGTCCATCGGGGCCGAAAAGATCTCCTTTACTTCTACTGCCCATGCCCGATACTTGACTATTCTAACTCTTAACTGTTGTAATATTGTTCGAGCCTTGATTGGGTGCTCCATGAACTGTTGTACTTGTCCCGACACCATGTTCACCACCTTTGCTATCTCTGCAGTCCACGTCAAGTCTTGTTCTGCATGTTGTTTGACTATCTCATGCAAGTCGATAAAGTCCTCGGGTGAGCCAAACCCTAGGAGACCGATTTCTTTCATCTCCCGATTAATCTTGACCCAAATTCTTTCGCAATCGGTCCATTTCTCTTAAATCTTCCGCTCAGGTTCTTGGGCCATTTTCACCCAGTATTCAGACACTTTCCTTATCCGATATATGTTATTGTCCCTCAACACTCGGATGCCGTGCTCTTCGGTGTCTTGGCCCTTTTGAACCGCGCTGATGTAATCAATTCTTTCCACTGCTTAGTGGGCCTTCTCATACCATCTTTCCACATCTTTACAGGTTGCTAGCGCCATAAGAGTTTCTTCTTGGAAGTCGACTATCGCTGCAATGAAAATGTGTCGTTCATTTGTTAATCTGTTGTAGGTATCTTGGAATTCGCTTATCAAAAATACCGTGGCCTGTGTGGAGTCCTGATAATATTTCGCCAAATGGCACAGATGCTCCAAATTCTTTAGTGCAATGACCAACTCCTCTTCATCTTTCCTTTTTCTATCCAGGGTGGCATTTGTGATCGCCATCCCTGCGCCGATAAGCTCAGACGTCTTGGCATGCTCTGTGCTGATCAATCTCTCCTCTGTGGTGATGAGGATAGAACTGTCCAAAGTAAGCCTCCTTTCCTTGGTGGTTCTCTTCATGATGGATTTCCTCTTTCGGTCATAGGCGATTGCTTGTATATCGACAACCTCATCCACAGGTTCGGGGATTTGTTGTTCTCCCCAAGTAAGAGTGTTTCCTAGGCTCCCGACGGTGTATATCTGTTCAAGATCGAGTTCCTGAACTTCTTCTGTATGTCCCGATGGCTCGAACTTTGGTTGTTTCTCATCAAGTGGTAAGGTATTGGCCAAAACCAAGGAATTAGGGGAAGGTTTGGTACTTACTTGGTAATCGGTTGTTGAGATGTCGATTTCCTATTGTGGAATTTCTTCTCCTTGTTTGCCCGATCCTAGCTCATCCCTCGAGCTGTCCATTGGGGTTCCCAGTATGTCGAGTGGCTCAACGTCCAAGGCACTTTCTACCTCATGGTCATTCTGCAGATGACTCTGACTTGGAGCATCAGGACCCGGGGTGGATTCTTTCTTAGGTTCTTTCTCCTATGTAATTTGTATCGGAGTGACCAGGGACACCTCCGAACCTTCCTCATCATCGTAGATGGTAATTAAATCAAACAAGGGATTTGGTACACTTGTCCTTCCCTATGTCCTCGCTATCTCAGATCGAGCCGAAACTTCCCTTGGTGATCCGACCTGTGGGTATGGATCTTCGGGGTTTTCTGACTTGATGGTTTCTTTAATCTGTATCGGCTCTGGGCCACTTGGTTCTCCTCAACTTTCGACTGGGTCATCGGCTAAGATCCTCGTCATTTCTATCAGGTCGGGGTTATTTTGCAACTAATCGATGATCCTCTGCGCCCCTTGTATCAAGAGTAATTCCCTTCTCTATGCCTCTGTTGTCTCTGCCACTCTGAATTCTTCCATGGCCCTGAGGGCTTCTTGAGATGACTACTCTATCATTTCCACTTGCTCATCCATGCTCATGGACTTGACCTGGTCATGTTTGGTTTGGCCATCCTTTGCACCACCTCGTCCCATTTTTGGGTGATCTCTTTGAAAATTTTGTCGTCAAACTTATCATGAGCATACGACCAACAGGATGGTACTTGCGAAGCATGTTGGAGGACCGGGCCTTTAGGATCGTGCTTGTGGAATCGGTTTGTCGGGAACCTGAATTCAAGTTTTCCCAGCCCTTCTAGTTTGGATTGAGCAGTATCTTTCACTAGATAAAACCCTATATGAAAACCATAGGGTATGAATTCTCATTTATTGTCTTTGACCAATGTGGCATTATAGCCCTGCAGGATGGTCTGATAACAGATTTCTCCCACAACGAGTCGGTCTCGGACATGAGCGGGTAGGAGATGTGGTGCTCCGGTGGCCCCAAACAATTTGATGTAGGTTGAGTGTTCATCTAAATACCAATGCCCTACCTTTGCTATCATTTTCTTGGCTGTCACAAATAGTTTGGGCATTCCTTCTTAAAAATAATAAAATAACTGCGAGCAATGAATTCATAACAGATGAGTGCATAAGACTTCTTGTACCTGGTCTCCCATAGTATGCTGAAGTAGACGTGAACCGAGAGCTTCGCAACATGCCAGCTTAGATTCATGTTGGCAAAGACGTTCCTTGTGCACATGACATCGAGCTGGTACGAAGCCATGTAGAAGGTGAGTGCATCCCCTTCCTTCGGCCTCTGATCCTACTGTACATAGATGCTCAATTGTTTTGACATTATCGCTGCCCAATTGAAGCTACTCACAATGATCACCACTATGTACACCAAAGGCATCCATGCTTCCAAAAACTTGGAGCAATCCTTTTCTCCATATAGCTGACAAATGAGAGCCATCAAATAGATGTATGGCTCACTTAGGTTGATTGTTTCATACCATCCATTGCTTCGTTTAGTGAAATTCTTGTCCTCCTTCCACCATGAAGCCATCAACCAGCTGGTGTCATGGAATTCATAAAACTTCACCATGAAGTCTGTGTTGAGCCACTCCTCTGGGTCCCTAAGCTTGTAGTATTTATGGACTTATGTCGAGAGGAAAAATCTGACACATCCACCATTCTCATCGTTGATCAAGCACTTATGCCTGTATGTATGGTCGATGAGCCATTTCAAAACCTCTATGAAGGGGAAAATGAAGGTTCTGCTTGCCAGCATGTGTAAATATGACCATCGGATGTTGGGGAACACCTAGTCATCGAGCGCCCTTACGTCTAGGTCACTGTGTGGGATATACTCTAGGTATTATTCTCGGCTAATTCTTTTGAAGATATCCCCCCATTGTGGGAGCACTACCTTGAATCTGGTGCTTTCCTCTATGTCAGCAAAGGCTGAAGGCTGAACGTAAAATTTGTTTGTTGCTGTTTTGACGACAGGCTCCACCTTAGGGGCGTACTCAAACTGCCTCACGGTCCCCAGAGAAGAACCTTTGCCTATCTTGTCTTCTTTCAGCTTTGGTGCTCTCGGTGAGCATCTGGTGGTTGGCTTTCTCAGCGACATCTTACCTACAACTATAACATAGTTTAGAGATTGTGCAATAAAATCGGGTGTGAATATATAAATTATAACCAACGAATTGACATACTTGGATACATACCTATGAATCTTGTTAAAGCTGGTTTTGATAATCAAAAGGGTCAGTGCAGTCTTGAGTCGCTCACTTTGCTCCTTCAGCCGCTCTAGATTTCAACTTACGTGCATAATGAATCTGTTCAAAACCCATTCTAGAGATTTAAACATGGATGAACTTACCGTGTCACATCTTCCATTCAATTCAGGTTATGAGTGAAATTTCAACAAATCTGCCGCCATATCTTCAGAGATGTTCAAACTTAAATTCATCGTGGGTTGATGGCAGAGGTGCGGGTGGTAATGTGGTCTATTAGTGATTTCAAAATTTTGTTGTCTAATTAGCGCAAGGGGTCACAACTAATGCGGGATCGGGCATTAAATAGTTCCTTAAATGTCCAAAATCCGATCGTATCTAATGCTGCAAACGTCCCATCGTTCCGCTCTTTCAGTTGGTGGATCGGGGGTCGGTATTGTGCTGTGAACATTTTTGTTGATATCCTGCTACAAAATCTCTGACGTTGATCGATCTTTCCATATGGAGCTGACGTGGAAAAGTTGACTAGGAGGCGTGACTAGGACCCAGGGAGCCCAAAATGTCTCGGGATAAAAGTAGACCGTATGACACTCTTACGTGGTAAAGCCACGTGGCATTCGAGACGAGTGACTTTATTCGCTCATGTCAATTAGAGTTGAGAATTTCTTTAAGCCATACGTTTATAATCCCAAACCTAACCCCCCGACGCCCGAAAGTGTCAAGGATCGATGATCGACGATAAACCTACCCAAGTGCTCTCGAATCGGCTCCCTCGAAAAAGTGCCGATGCTGAAAACGCATTGGGGATCGATGATCAGAGATAAATTTATTGCGGTCGAAATGATTGTTGTGACCTTTTTTGGATTTCCCCAATCCCGATAAAGCGCATATGGCATCGACTATCAATGATTTCTCTACGTTCTTTGTTAACGTCTGTCTTTCTTGTATTTTGCCGATGACGAAGGGGATCGACTATCTCTTGAACCTTTATGCGAATAACTTATGCAAACCAAAACCGCCTTCTGCTGATGCCGATGAGAATTGATGTTTAATGACTGTTGTCTTTGTGTGGTTCCCTTACTTACTTGAATTCTTTTCGACGCCGAACATGAGCGCATTAGGTGCAGTGTTTAACTGTCGATTCTTAATTTGGGTGTTAAGGTATTTTAGACATGAGGTTTCATAAGTTCAAAAAAAACTAAATAGGTGATAAGAGAAATGAAAACAAACAAATATAAACCACTTCCCAAAATGAAATCGAGTCAGACAGTGAAGAAAACAAGTGGTACCCAAAAAGTGACAAAAAATGATAAGGCTTTTTAGGGTGTGTTGAGTGCTCAACAGGTACGTGGATGTGAAATTCTGTGTACAAGTGTTGTCTGATTCAGTGTTACTTGAAGGGGTACCAACAAAGGTTACATGGTTTTCCAACATGGTGAGACCAAGTGTAGTTCATGCGTGTATTCTTCCCCAACCACAATTTTACTCGCTTAATGACATATCATTGTGGTTCTTTATAGATGCTGGAACATGTCTCTAGGTTGATTTTTTTTCTAATTTTTTTTAGGAAAGTGCTCCGATACTACTTGCAAGGTACCAAATAGTAATATTCATAGCAAGAGCACAAATATTATCAAAATATTTAGCATAAAGAAACATAACAATGAGCACAATAACAATATGAACCAAAATATGATACCTTTATTAATCTGGAAAGCAATTTTCAATTGCCTCTTCGAGGGGGAAACCTTCGATAGAGTAGAGCTCAAATAACAAATGATTCCACAAGACATATTTTACAACACTTCCTACCTCTATATATACTACTTCTATCTTCTCAAGAAAATTCTAGAGGATGAACTTTCTAGAGGCAAAACCTTCTAATAAGTCTTCCTACAATAGTTGTGTTCACACTATTACATAGGCCTTATTTACTAATGATGGCCTTTATTACATAGCAATGGATAGTATTCTATCTACTTTAGGGGTTAGGGAGGTTAGGACCCTAACAACATATTTCATCTTATTTAACCAAATTTTCTTGTATAGATGACCCCCTTTAATTCTCATTCCCAAACTAGCATTTTCTATACCAAGATCCTTCATACTCCCACTTGGTGAATACTTTGCATACGGGAACTCTACATCGATGATGCTTGAGTGGAAGCTCCACAACAATGATTATTGTATGTGAAAGAAAATGAAAAACTCTTCAAGGATAGGGATATAAAAACTTAATGGCTATAACTTTGATTTAAGGAAGCTTAAGATGGAAGCACTGCTTGTGCACAAAGATTGTTGAGTTGTTGTGTGAGCGAAACAACCCACGGGTATGGTGAAAGAACAACAGGAGAATATTAATAAGAAGGAAAAGAGTATATGATCCAAATCTGCTTTTCAGATTTAGTTTTGTTTAATGTCTTGAGAGAATCCAACACTAAGAAGCTATGGGATAAGTTTGGGACTCTATATCAGTTAAAGTTCGTGGTAAACAAATTACTGCCTTTAAAGACATTGTGCCTTCTTAGAATGAATGATGGTGGCTCAATTACAAAGCATCTCAGTTCCTTTACACTATGGTAAGTAAGTTAGCATCTATTGATATCAAAATCCATGAAGAATATACATGTATCACTCTATTATGTTCTTTCCCAAATTCATGGGATAATGTATTTGTGGGCATCAATAGTACTACTACATCTACAATGAGCTTGAGGATGTAATTTCAACCTTATGATCAAAAGAAATGAGGGGAAAATACATTAAGGATTTTACCAGGAATGTCTTACTTGTAAGAGGTCCATGGGATAGAATTATAAATAATTCAGGGGTAGACAACCAAAGTATAAAGGTAGATCTAAATCTCTCGAATTTTTTTATGAGAAAATGTTGCAAATGCATTAGATTTAGGCATTTCAATAAAAATTGAAGATATAAAAAATGTTGACAAAGGTTAGGTATCGAATGATGCACCTTCCATATAACTGAAGACATCCAAAGAAGAAGGAGGGTATACTTGGCATCTTCAAGTACACATGCAAATCATGATGCATGGTTGATCCACTCGAGTGTTCCTTTTCATTCAAATTCCTGCAAGGAGTAGTTTTGAGAATATAAGAAATATGATGGAGGTGATGTCTTCCTAAGATATGACTTGACAACTAACATCATTGGATGTGGAAGGGTCGAGCTAATGCTTAAAGATGGAAGGGTTAAAACCCTCCCCAAGCCTCTACATATTAAATGTTTGGTTGGAAACTTGATATCTATAAGTAAGATGAGTGATGCAGGCATGCAGGTGATATTTGAAAAGGACAACTATAATATGGTTTGAGGAGAAATGTTTTTGGAAAAAAGGTGTGAAAATTTCATGCACTTGAGCAATTAATGAAAAAAATAAATTTCACCTTTTTCCTATAAGGTTTCATGGATCTTGGCCCTATAATTATTAGCCGTTAAGACCGTTGTAAAATAGAGTATAAAACAACAACAAAAAGATCACAATAATTCACTTCAAACAACCCAAACTTCCCGACAATTCAAGGAGAAAGAATACCAAACAAAAAGAAAAGTTTCAACCCCTTCTTGGTTAACTTATCAACCAATAATCAGATATGAAAATGAACTTTTATAGCAACAAAATCATCCCCTTATATTCTTCCTTGAATATTAAACCACTTAACAATTTTCCCTTTTACTTATGTCCTACCAGTAAGACATAAATGGTTGTAAATAGAAAAGCACAAAGAACATATAAAAATGAAATTCAAATCTGAAAATGACATAAGATGTGGAAAATTGCAAACTTCATAAATAAACTCAAGATGAAGTACAAGTATATATCATAGCCTTCTCACTAGGTGAGAACAAAATCTCTAATTGTCCAAAAAACTTAGCTAGGGTAAAACATCAAACCCTATCTCAACCAAGAAGATCCAAGTGAAAGCATCTCTCCAACACAACCTCTAAGGCAATATGTCCTCCTCCTCTTCTCTTTTTGTTCACAATTCCACCCTAGGTTTTCCTCTCGAGACCCTGATCTCCAATGGATAAACCCCAACTCTAGAAATCTAAGCTGCTCCAAGAAATTACAAGAAGACCAAGAAACCTTGATGCCTCAAGAGAGAGAATCAAATACAAGTACAAGCGAAGACATAAGAGAGAGAGGAAGTGTGCACTCTCTTCTATTAGTCACATCTCATTAGAACAGTGAATATAAGCGAGTAAATGAACATGTTGTTGAAAGACTCTCTCCTTCCTTTATTTACATGAAAGGTAAGGGAGGCCAACAATACTATGTGGGCCTAATCCCTTACCAGTAACCTAGATGAGTGTTTGTATGCCACATAGCTGAGGCATCCATTCTAGAGTACAAGTGTCATGCTCCAATCGTGATGTCATGCCCAATAATGACCCCAAGGTGATGTAGCTACACAAGGCATGTTATGAATCAACACCTTGAGAATGATAAAAAATCAACGGGTAATAGTCCACTTCGACGGGGAAACCTCTTCTTACAATATATTTAATGTACAAGATGAAATATTAGCCTCCATGAACTCCATATATCCTCTAAAGTAGTGTACTCCATTAGGTTGGCTACCCCCTGTAAGAAATTTTTCGAAGCCCTAGGGTCCTCGATCCATCTCCAATCCTCCAAACATGAAACCAAGTTTTCCACATGTCAACTAGGGCTTGAAGCCCTCCTCCATGATGCAAAATGCACCACCTCCATAGAAGGGCACTCTCTAAACAAGTGGCTCCTTCACGAGGCCTTAATGCATGGCATTCGCCAAACTAGCAAGAGATCTTCAATGCTCAAGGGAAGAACACCAAGCTTGCAATCAACTAAAGTCAAGCATCCACTAAAAAAGTGATCTCAACTGTGCATATCCACCACATACCATATCTCAAATATTTTGGAATGCCTATATCACTCAACAACCCAATAACTTAAGCATGAAAAATCATTATGAGAAAATAAAAGCAAAATAAAACCAGTGGGGATCTCAATGGTTAAATCCCATGGGCATATTGGTTCTAATAAAGTCATTTTATCAACATTTATGATCTTTCAATGTTCAACCATGTTGACTCCGGTGAGCATTATGCATCAAATGGGCTAGGAGATTAAGAAGTTTTTGTGGCAGGGGGGAACCTAACACTAGGAATTTTCACCCAATAAATTGAAAGGTTATTAGAGCTCCAAAAGAAACAAGGGGTAGGGGAATCAAGGATGCATCCTTCATGAATATTTCTATGGGTGGAAAACCATTATGGAGGCTAATTACAGGAAAACTAGATGGGTGGAAAATAATTACATGGAAAAAATTATTTATGGGGAGTAGGAAAAGGTGCGTTGAAGATACGATGGAGAATCAAAGAGGCTCTTATATATGGAAATTATTGAAAATAGTTGCTCTAGTGATTCGTTCTAGGATTACCTAGATTCTAAGCAATGGAAAATACATTATGACATGGTCTGATAACATCATGGAAACTAATTCCTTAATATATAACACATAGATGCTTCCCTTAAAAATATGGATGGATGAATGGAAAGAATATTCAAACTTTGTTCGATGTGTCATGATGGTATTATATCTCGAGACAATGGGTGGGACAAACACTAGGGGATCCTCCTGTGCCTCTCTGTTCATTGGTGACCAAACTCTTCTCATCTCTTAGCGATTGTGCTCCATGGGATCTTAGACTTAAGGATCAAAGGGGATGGGGTGAGTTGGCATATAGAGTAAAAGATGGATATCTCCATCAGATTAAACCCTCCCTATACCAGAATGATCTCCAATCTGGAACCATATTTGGCACAATCACAGGCTTCCAAAGATTAATATCTTTTGTTGGATTATGGTGCACGACAAGCTCTTGAAAAATGAAAACCTACAAAAAAGAGGAATTAAGGGCCCTTCAAGGTGTGCACTATGCTTGTAGATAGAAGAATTCATTCACCACCTGTTTTTTTAGTGTAGTTATTCAAGAAATATTTGGCTCATTACTTTTGCTAGCCTCAACTAGCATGTGAGAAGGCCGTTGTCCTGAAGATAAATGTTTACTTCATGGAGTAAATCATATTTTTATAAGGTAATCTATCTGTAGATAAGCAGTCAAAACCCCCACCAAACGGGTGCAATCCCCAATGACAGACAAATGGATAGACAATATCTTATTTTCTCGTAAGGCCAACATGCATTTTCAAAAGTAAATAAGAGAGGGAAGAAAGTAGATACCCTATTCCAGATGTTTGTCCAACATATCTAATGGCTTACGCTTGATCTCACTATAGCTCCATTAATTCACCACTAATATGCACAATCATCCAACAAGCAATACCTTTCTCATTCTTTCATAAAACGATAAACAAAAACTTGCATGATTAAAGTCTTAATCTAATAATATCAAGCTAAACCAGATCCACAAAATCTCATAAAAGATGCAAAAAAGATACATAAGCATAGAGAATTGGAGAGGGGAGAAGATAGATCTATATTTATTGAAAAATAGTAACAACAATGATGATTACCTTGAGATTCACCATTGTACTCCTAGCTCCAAGACCCAAAGTCCTCCTCCTTAGTTCCAAGTCCACCTTTGTTGAACAAGCAAGATCCGGAATCGTATGTCAACAAGATAACCAAGTGAAGGGCTAATAGTCCTCACCTAAGTTTAAATCATACTAATGTTGATGCCCAACATTCAATAATGGTATCATACTCAAGACAAAGGATTCTTGCTACAAACCGCCAACATAAGGATGATTGCACATATACCCCTTTCCGTTGGTTTTGGATCTTATAATTATAGATTCTTGAGGAGCTAATACTAGGTTTCATGGTATGCAAAAACTGGAGATACGAGCCATGCATGACCTTCATGTGAGCCTTTTGGATTTCACAAGCTAGTTGTTCTTAGCTATCCTCATGAATTTTCTATTTTTTGAATCGTTAAGGGGCGACTGTCAATTTTGTATTGAAAATGTGCGATTGATCACACCTGTTGCATGGGAAAGATGTGATTGACCACCTTTTTATCTAGGAAAAAGTTTAGCCTTAAAATCCTTCTCCTAACTAATACTTATGTGTGCAAAATCTTCATGATTCGATAATGTATTATTGTCTTCTATATCTACATTGGCCTATGGTGCTATATAGAGGTATAACACATATAGAGGAACACATATAGAGGAACACTCAGAAACAAAAATACTTTGAAAAGGGTGTGGAATGCACTTCCAAAATATATTTGCTAGAAGATATGGTTGGCCCAGAATAAAGTTATGTTTAATAAAAAAAATGGAGAGTCCAAATGTGGTAGTGTCTAACGCTAAAAGGCTTATATTGAAACATATTAACACTAGGATTAAGGATGTTTCTATTCCCCAGCCTTTGGAAAAGGATGAGGATGACTATTTCAAGTAATTCTTGATACAAAATAAATCCTCATCCTCCCATCAATACATCTAGAAGTCATCCTCAATGGAAAATTCCAATGTATGCGTAAAATTTCCTAGAATGGAGATTAGAGCAAAGAGTATTTTTCTTATCTTTTGATGGTGCTTCCAAAGGAAATCCAAAAGTGGAAGGTGCGGGTGGGATCATGTATGATCCTGAAGGAAGAATGGAAATAACCTATGCGTGGGAACTAGGACAAGCTACAAATAACCAAGCAAAAGCATATGCTCTTCTACAAAGTCTTCTCCTAGCTAACAAAGCAAGGTCGGATCCTTGATACTTATTAATGATTCCATTGTGGTTATCAATGAAATGCTTGGGAAAACAACCTTGTTGGATAGAAAACTTGTAGTGATCATTTCTTGATCCAAAAAGGAGGCAAGTATCCATCTCAAAATTTCATTTTCCCATGTGAAGCGTGGTTTTAATTAAGAATTTGGTCAATGGGCCAAGAAAGCCACTACTTTGGGAATAAAGGAACTTTTAAAAAATGGGGGGAGATCTCTTTGTAATATCTATTAATATCTATATGTATGGAAAGGACTCATCAATCAAGAAATAACTATTTCATGATTCAACACCAAGCACATCAAAGTTCTTGCATCGGGATGGGGTTCGTAAGGATAATATTTAGTCACTCTAGCATGCGAGACATAAAAACGGGTTTGCCTCTTGAATGTGAGATATGGCCACCTGTTGGCACTATGGGATGATTGTTGGCACCCAAAGTTTTGGGTAAATATCATGCGTGCGCACAAAAAAAAGTTTTGCACACCTATTCTAGTTTTGCATGCACTTAAGCAGCTATGCAAAGGGTGACATAAGGTGCACGTGCCAGATCAAGTTTTGCTAATGCGTGCCATATCAAGTTTTGCTAATGTCTGCTAGTTCAAGTTATACCAATGCGCGTCAGTCCAAGTTTTGTGATGCACACCAGAAAATAAGAAGATACCGCATGCACGCCGTAATCAAGAAAATAATCGTCGGGAAATATTCCAGAATGATTGCTTCAGGTAGCACGAGGGATCGTGGAGCAATAAGAAGATGAGCTAGAAAGATAGTTAAGATTGCATTGATTCCAAAGAGGATACGTGGAATGCATACGGGTCACATAAGCATGTGTGAATGGCAATCAGAGGAGTGAGTGGGGCAGAACTGAAAGTGTCAGAGCGCCAGAGCCGAGAAGCAAATAAACGAGAGCAACGACGACAAAAATTGGGTTGATGCTATGATTGTTGTGGGTATTGTTTTTGTTAGTCAATGCCCTTGAGATCACTCTGAGCCTATGATTTATAATGTCTTTGGTTGTGTGTCTAGGTCTGTAATATCTATAGAGTCTAAAGGAAAGTGAATGGTGCTATGTAATGTAACAATGAGAAAATGTGTAAGAGAGAAAGGCTCTGTTGTTGTCAATTGATGAGTAGCTTAATGTATGCTTGTGAAGGTTGAATGAAGATAATAAAGTTGCAGTGATTCTGGTCTTATGATGTGTTGATGATGTGTCAATTGAATGCATGTGTTGTTGTTATATATCGTTAGTTGTTAAGTATTTTGCAATGAATAGTATGAATGCCAACCTGGATGGATTTCGTGTAATTAGTCCTTCATCGCCGACACAAGACCAAATGGTCTCTATAATTCTTATGGCGTCTCGGGTGAGACGTTCTTCAGTCTTTGTTTGAGGATTTATATATCAATGCCTTGGGGTTTTTGTTAGTAAACTTTAGACGAACCTTGGGTCTTCAACTCCCCAACGTTAAGAAGGACATGCGTAAGCGCAGAACGAGCCTACAAATGGTTCTTTTTCTGGAACCTAAAGGTTTTATATTGACTGATGAAGGCAAAGAATGAGGTGGTATCCATCTTGGGAATAAACTCAAGAGTGGTTGACTACAAAGGAAGATGAGTTTGCTCGATGGGAAACTCAAGGTTTGAATACCAATGTGAAGCGATGGAAGGACATGTATCTCTACACTGATATGCATGAAATTTCTTTGTTGAATTTCCCTACCTATTGTATGATTGGTTAAAGAGGCAGACTACTACTAATACTACTTTGAGACCACAAGAAACATTGGTTTGGGATCAGTTCGTGATTGATAGAATGAAGACATTGGATAACAAGTGGACTCGAGCCATTGATTTCTGGTTTTCTCAGGTAAATGAAGGGTATATGATTGAGTTTGTCATTGAGTACACCAATTCTTTCAACGGGGCCGAAAGAAAATTCACGTAAGGTCCTAGGAAAAGGCTGCTAGAAGAAATCCCACTCTGGATAAAGATGTTGTTCGTGGAGAAGGGGATGATGTGCATGGAGCTCGACAAAATGGTTGAGTAGACCCCCTTAGCATCAGGGGGATGAAAAGATTGGGGAAAAGTGAGAGAGGAGATGGATCCACTGAGAAGGATCCAGAAGTTGTTGAAATGAGGTGAGGAGTACGATGGACCAAAATAGCAAAGGAGAGAGAGTTGAAAGATACACAAGAAGATTTGAGTCAAGGAGGAGATCATAATGAAGATAGCAAGGGGTGCACGATGAGGGGTCAAGCCCAGGATGAAGAGGAAGGATATCACACTAAGAGGAAGTGCGATAGAGCATGTCGTGCCAGAGAGGAGGAAAGATGAGGATAGGTCGGTGAAGAGGCGCAGTGTTGAGAGTAGGGTATCTAGTGGAGATACCAGTAGTAGTGGTAGTAGAGGACCAGAAGATGAAGTCTAAACCCCTTGGATGTTGCATAATGCCACAACTCCGTAGGAAGCTTAGGCGCAAAGTAGAGATGTAGAGGTAGGAGAGGAAGATGAAGGACTCCCTAGTGGTGGGGGAAAAGAGTTAGCAATAGTGGATGGTGTTGCACGACTATCAACAATTAATAAGGCAACTTATTGAAAAGAGGAAGATCTATGTTCCATTAGCTTCATTGTTTGCCAACAGTAGTATGTTTTCAACTCTTCAATGGTTTATGTTCTTCAAGACTACATATTGGTTTGATTCATAGTCTTCAAGTAGTTTAGAAGTTGTTTGTTCTTCAAATTCTCCTGTACATGCTCAGACCCAACATTCATATTTGTAAGTACTGGCTTCAAAAAACTAAGGTAACTTGAGGTAAATATTTTTTTTTAATTCTTCTAATTTATTAAAGATGAAGGAAATTTATCATAGAAAACAACATTTCAAGCTTGTAATTTTACCCATCCTATCTTATAATCCCAACACCCACTACTACTTCCATATAGTCTCACCATTAGCCATTAAACCATGATCTCTCTAACACTCATTTTGAATCACTGTTAAAGATTCGAAATGAGTTCCATCAGTCCTCATTTTTTGATTCTTTCCCCTTCAAACCCATAGTTGTTCCATAACCCTCATTTTAATCTACCCAACTGATAATCAATATCCACATATCTAGTCAATAACTCTTATATATTGAATCAAGCTTACAACAACAATATATTTTAGACCCCCATCCCACTTGCATCTTCAATGTTCCCCTGTTTCTTCTATGCAGTAGATAAATGCAATGTACTCTACGTGTTAGCTAATGATGAAAAATGTAATGGAGGCTTTGTAATGAACTGTCATGTATAGGGAAAAGGAAAGAGCAACAAGCCTATGGTATAACTGGTTATAAGGAATATAACTCGTGTAGAGGATGCTGTAATTTTCATGGCACTAACTACAGTTGTAGACCTAAGCATTGAAACATGCATGCCATTCAGTGGGAAGTTGAGGATGTGTATTCGAAAGTGAAAAGAGAATACCTTCACAAACTGCTTACACCCTCCATTTTCTTTTTGTTTTTTAGATATTGGACCTTTTCTGCATACAAAACACCATATACTTGCTATTAATTCTGATTGATATGTCATATGTCCAACGATTTTTTGTGAAAGAAATGCATTTTTTTCATAAATTAAATAGGTTTTTGCAAAAAGGAGCGAAGAGGTTACTGCTCATGGGCCAAATTGTTGTTGGATTAGTTTCAGAAACATAGTGTCAAGGCTTAAAAGATTGAGATTTGAGAAATGGGGTAGAAATGAGTCTTGGTTTGTGTTATGCTCACATAATTTTATGTCAAGAGGGAGAAATTTTCCTTATTTAATAAGGATTGCTCAAGAGTGGTTGATCATATTTACTTGGGTAGTG
This sequence comes from Picea engelmannii, assembly GCA_009831015.1. Taxonomy (NCBI): domain Eukaryota; kingdom Viridiplantae; phylum Streptophyta; class Pinopsida; order Pinales; family Pinaceae; genus Picea; species Picea engelmannii. The sequence continues at coordinate 100,345 of ML787435.1, read as the reverse complement.
ATGCAATTGCCAAAAATAGGAAAATTCTTGAAAATAATGGCATCACCCATGTGTTGAACTGTGTTGGGTTCAGAATATTTGAAAAAAAAGTTTAATATATAAATTGTGGTTGCAAGATTATCCATGTGAAGATATAACGAGTATACTATGTGATGTATTTGATTATTTTGAGGACGTAAGTGAGCAAGGTGGTGGAGTGTTTGTCCATTGGTTATTTCTTATCTCATGTGGCATAAAAGTCCCATATTTTATGTTCAATGGCATGCTTAAAATTGTAGTGGAGAAAACAAAATCCTCTTTGGATACGCTTTCTGGATTTTCTAGATCAAAGATTGGATTTCTTACATTTGACAGTGCTTTGCATTTTTTCAATCTGAAATCATTGTTGATACAATCTCAAATGTCGGTTGTAGCAGATTTGGATGACCCATTAGTGCCATTTCTAGATGATCTTCTTGATTCTCGACATACGATGAAAGTTCTGCTAGACAATCTTTCGTCAATGATACCAATGTTGAGTCTGCTTTTGGACCTGATCTCAAAGCCCCTCTCATGGTTAACATTCAATTTGGAGGAAAGTTGCTTATCTTTTAGAACACCTTACCTTCTCTTAGGGTTGGACGTATAAAGCTAAGATCACACAGTTTGGATTGCAGAGGAAGGTGAAGAATATGAGCAAAACAATGTGTAGATTATAAATTTAGATATAGACACAAATTCAAATGGTTGGTTTACTCTGCACAAGAAGAATATGAGGAGGAGCCATTGCTAAATTTTGAAGATTTGAGGTTGTGGAATTGGATGGATCACAATGTCGATGACTGCTTCTAGCAATGCTAACGCAATCTGTGCCATAAAGTTTGTGGTTGAGCTAGTGGTGTTGTTCAAATCCTAGTTTGGTGGTGCATTTGATGAAGATGCCATTCAGAACAATTTTGTGCTTCTTGATGAGATCTTGGACTTTGGCTACCCACAAAATCTTTATTTTGAGATTTTGAAACTTACTGATCCGAATTTTATGAGCAGAACGAAATGACAATAGATTATTAAAATATGCTTAACACAGAATAATAGAGATACAATAAATCTAGTTTTATATTCAATAAGGAAATAAGCTGAAATTGTAAAATGTAGCGGAAAAAAAAGCTTGCTAGAATGGTGGCGGCTTATCTCTAAGAAGAGATGTGACGGTTGCGCTTATTCGCAAGAAGATGATTACAATGAGGCTTTGAAGGCCTTTTTATAATAAACAGGAATGTCAAAACCCTATACATCCAAAAACCTAATCCTAGGAGATGAAGCACTAAAAGTCATGTGGGCCCCGTTTGGGTAAGTTAGTACATCAACTTCCTGGGGTCATAACTTTTGCATACGATCTTCGTTTTAGGCGCACTCTAGCTCATTGGAAAGGTCTAACCGAGAAGAACGATTTTAGACTGGTCCAGTTCAATGCCTATGGTAGTCACCTGGGCCCCAAATCCCTAAAAAATGTCATTTAGGGCCTCACAACGACCCCAAAATTTTGGAACCCGAAAAACTGCCAAGGTGGAAAATTGTTTTTCGAGAAAGTGGAATAGGTGGGCGGCCACCGATATCCACCTAGATCAATACTCCCTCTTTAGGAAGAAATGGTATCCATTGCGTTGAGTTCCCCCATCAGATGAGGAAATTTCTGCTGAATTTGGCCCCGGGTGAGCCACTTGCCTTGGTGCAAGAGCTGCCCTGCTTTGACGACTCGATAAAGTTGGATCCTTTCCTGTCGAGTGCCCTTGATCTGTGTGTCCACAATCTGATCAATGGGTTCTTATTACATGCAGTCAGGGTTGAGCTCTGTTGGTGTCAATTGCTATGCTATCTCTGAGGTGTCCAATAATGGTGGGAAATATGGCCGAAGTAGAGTCACGTTGAAGACTGGGTGCAGGCCATGGAAAGGGGGAATGTTGAGCTCAAAATCATTTTCATCCATAGACTTGGTGATGGTGTACAACCCATAATGGAGTAGGCAGAGCTTTCGATGGGGCCCTGTAAGGCGTTCTTTCTACAAGTTCAACCAAACATTGTTGCTCACCTGAAACTTATGTGGCACCCGATGTTGATCATGGCGCTACTTGTAATTGGCATTAGACTTCTGTAGAATATCCTGAACCTGTTGGCGGATGTGCTGGATCTACTCACTGAACCGGGTGGTTTTTTCAGCTTCTGGTGGAGCAGGGGACGAGTCGACCAAGGTGGTCGCCGGGGGTAGTGCAACATCCATGGGGCCCAATGGTTGGAATCCCAACCCCACCTGAAAGGGGCTGTGGCCAGTCAAGCTATGCAGGGCTTGGTTATAACTATGATGGACATAGGGAAGACTCTCATCCCATGTGTGGGGGTGTTTCAAATTTTACATGTGTAGGATATGTACGATCATCTGATTGACGACCTTAGTTTGGCCATCTGTCTAGGGGTGGAAGGCAGTGGATTTGTTGAGCTTGGTGTCCAGCAGTGACCAGAGGCTCGACCAAAATATGCCGAGGAACCGACTGTGACAGTTTGAGATAATGTTTTATGGGATCTCAAAATGTACCCACACTTGTTCAAAGAAGATATTGGCAGTGGCTTCTGCTGTGATGTTCTTCTTGCAGGCGACTAGAATTGCCATCTTGGAAAAGCAATCAACATCCACAAAAACATAGTGATTTCCTCTCTTTGTGGATGGGAGGCCCAACATGTAGTCCATTGAGATGGATCCCCATGGTCTGTCAAGAGTATGCAGAGGGGTGTACATGCCTTGTTTCTTAGTGGTCGGTTTGGCAATAACGCAGGCGGTGCAGGACCTGATATACTTGCCGACATCCTATCGAAGTTTCGCCCAAGAGAAATGTTTCTACAACACTTCCACTGTCTTTTCGATGCCAAAGTGTCCTACCACCCAACTGTAGTGAGATTCGCAAATCATCTTCGCACGCTCACTTGATGGAACACAGAGATGGCCCAGACGACACAACAACCCGTCCTGAAGATGGAAATTAGTGACCATGATGCCCAACATTTGGTAGGTGGTGGAGAAGTCAGGGTCTGTCTTGTAGAGGTGGAGCCATCTGGAGGTCTTGTGGCCACAAGAGTGTATCACCATGGTGAGTTCCGCGACTGGAGGTCGGTTGAGCAACAACTCGGTTGGTACTTCCCATTTATTACTTGATGTTGAGGTGGAACTATTGTAAGTATGTGGAACACTTATGATGGCATTCATTCTACGATTTTCCTTGGGTCTGCATGAATTGTAGTGGCTTGTGATCAGTGTGGATGACTGACTCCTTCCCAAGAATGTAATGTCTCCACCGGTGACAGGCTTGCACAATGGAGTACATTTTGTTTTCATAAGTAGGGTAATTACATAAAACATCTGATAGTGTCTCACTATGATATGCCACGGGGTGGCCGTGTTGAGTGAGAACGACGCCCAAAACATAGTCCGAAGCATCTGTCTTGATCTCAAAGTGATCCAGGTGGATATCGATGGCTACCCATGTTTTCCAACTAGCTCAAAACAATTTTCTGACAATTTTGGCAATTTACTATTTTTAGCAGTTTTAACTTTCGGGGCCATTTTGAGAGCTTAAATGAAGGTTTTTCGGGATCAAGCTTCTCAATTATAGCCAACGATTTGATTGAGCCCCAAAAATGAATCTCCTCGATGATACCTTTCCAACGGGCTATCATGCACCTAAAATGGAGATCGTATGTAAAAATTACGACCCCGGGAAGTTGATGTACTAACTTACCGAAACGTGGCCCACATGACTTTTGGCGCTTCATCTCCCAGGGTTAGGTTTTTGGATGTCTAGGGTTTTTGGAATTCCTGTTTATTGTAAAAAGGCCTTCAGAGCCTCATTGTAATCATCTTCTTGCGAATGAGCGCAACCATCACATCTCTTCTCAAAGATAAGCCGCCACCATTCCAACAAGCTTGTTTCCGCTGCATTTTACAATTTCAGCTTATTTCCTTATTGAATAGAAAACCAGTTTTACTGCATCTCTGTTATTTTGTGTTAAGCACCTGTTGATAATCTGTAGTCATTTCATTCTTCTCATAAAATCTGGATCAGTGGTATCAGAGCAGTCTTCTCCTTGTCATCTTATTGCATGTCCCCAACAAGGTTGGAGTACAAAGAGTTGGGTCTCGAGTTTATTTCTCTTGAGGAAAAAAGCTCTCGCACACCCAAGCGACCTCTCATGGCAGGAGAAAATAAAGATGACGAGACATGAGATCCTTTGAAACTGTTGATTGAGGAATCCCTCACGTAACAAAGGAATGAGGTGATGAATAGTTTCATGCAAATCCTTCAACGGCTCCCAACAGGCAATGCATCTTCTTCGAGCGGAGGCGCCACCCCCTTCAAGGTACAAATAAACTTGGATATTCCTATATTTGAAGGTCAGATAGACACAGATGCTGTAGATAAGTGGTTGAATCTACTAGAAGGGCATTTTTCTGTCTATAAGTTTTCAAACAGAGAAAAGATTACTTTTGCGCTCCTCAAAGCCGTTCCCCATGTCAAAGATTGGTGGGAAACTTTCTGTGAGCAAAAGGAAACAGAGGAAACCTCATTATTTACAGTCAAGGCCACTTGGGATTCCTTCAAGGATGCTATTAAGGAAAAATACTACCCTGTCGGAATTTATGATGACTTGTATACCAAATGGACCACACTGTGGCAAGAAAGAGACCAAGTAGTGCCAGATTTCACAAATATCTTTCATACCTTGCGCACCAAGCTGGGTATCAAATATTTAGAGCGACATCTGGTGCTCAAGTATCACAATGCTCTACATAGATACATCTAGACTGAAATGGAATTTTTGGACATCTCATCCTTGGGCATGGCCTACCGATATGCCATCAAAATCGAGTAGAACCTCAAACAGAAGACGTGACAATTTGGGTCTGGGAACCCCTCACAACAAAAGCCAAGAAAGGGTGGACCCAACCCATAGAAAAAAGGACAGAGAAAAGATGGACAATATCAGGACAACCAGTCCAAGCCGGAAGCAAAGAAGGACACCAGAAATACAAAGAAAGATATCGAGAAGTGGTGCGAATTCCATAAGAGCCCTTGGCATAACACTGCTCACTGCCACTCAAAGCAGTCGCTGGTGGCTGAAGTGAAAGCCTCTGACTCAGATGCGGGTTCAGACTCTGAGAAAAAAACAGAAAGGGGGAGACATATCATTGACACGGAACCCAGTGCTACCGTTGCTACCACCAAGGTCCATCCTGGTGAACCAGATGAGCCATAAGAAGGAGAACGTCTCTTCCATTCATAGATGTGGGTAAAAGGCACCTCACTGCACTTCATCATGGATAGTAGTAGCTAGAAGAACCTCATCTCAGTAGAGGTTGTCAAGCGGTTGGCCCTGCCGACAAATTCGCACCCACAACCCTACACCATTGGATGGCTCCGCCAAGGAAGCGATCTCCGCGTCAGCCAATAGTGTCGACTGTCATATGACATCAAGCCCTTCAAAGACGAGGTATTGTGTGATGTTTCTCCTCTCGAAGTTTGTGATGTTCTTTTAGGCCAAACTTATTTATGGAAATGTCATACTGTATATGATTCTAGGCCTCGTAGTGTTATTATTACTTTGAACAGGAAATCGTATAGGATACCCGAGGCAGTACCACTTAGTGTTATTTCCTTGGTCTCTATGAAGCAATGCAGGAAGGTCATCTCTCATATGGGGAAGTTTGTCTTCTTCGTGATTCGCTCTTAGAATAAGCGAAAGATCACAACCACATCCAGGGTCTCTGTGGCCAACCTCTCCACACAATAGAAGCAAGTAGATAAGGTCGTGGAAGAATACTCAGAGATCTTCTCCTCACCTACCGGGGTACCTTTGCACTGCCAGGTCAAGCAGCCCATCGATTTGACCCCCGGTGCACCACTGCCCAATAGGCCAATCTATCACCGCTCTCTATTAGAGAATGAGGAGATTAAGCGACAGATCCAAGAACTGTTCCACAAGGAGCACATCCGTCCCATCTCATCACCTTGCGGGAGCCTAATCGTGATAGTACAGAAGAAAGATGGAACCTAGCGACTCTGCATTTATTACTGGGCTCTAAATAAAATCACAGTTAGAAACCGGTACCCGATTCCTTGAACCGATGATCTCCTTGATCAACTCACGGGGGCCAAATACTTCAGTAAGATTGATCTAAAGTCTGGCTACCACCATGTCCCGATAGAACAGACAGATGTATGGAAAACTGTCTTCAAGTCAAAGGAAGGCCTTTTTGAATGGTTGGCGATGCCCTTTGGTTTGACAAATGCTCCAGCCACTTTCATGAGGATGATGGATGATATCCTGCGACCATTCACCAATACTTTTGTAGTGGTGTATCTGGATGACATTCTCATTTACAACAAGACTTGGGATGAACACTTACAACATATTCAACAGGTTCTGCACACCCTGTGCCAGTACAAGCTATATGCCAACTTGGAAAAATGCTCCTTCAACATCGACATGGTCCATTACCTGGGCTACATAATTGATCAGCATGGCGTACATGTGGATCTAGATAAGATCCAAGTCATCCGTGACTGGCTAGCCCCAACCACACTCATTGAGCTTCAAAGCTTCTTGGGCCTTGCCAATTTCTACCCCAGGTTTATGTTGGGATTCTCCCATATTGCATGGGCCCTTGGCCAAATAAACAGGGGTGGTGGTAAGGTGAAATTTGCGTGGGGGCGGTCCCAAAAACAAGCGTTCGACGATTTGAAGCAACGCTTGTGCTCAACCCCAGTACTTTCACTACCAGACATGCAACAACCTTTTGAGATTGAGACAGATGCTTCAAACTATGTGGTGGGCGCCGTTCTCACTCAACACAGCCACCCCATGGCCTATCATAGTGATACACTATCATATGTTGGTCGTAAGTACCCTGCTTACGAAAAAGAAATGTAATCCATTGTGCAAGCCTGCCGCCAGTGGAGACATTACATTCTTGGGAAGGAGACAATCATCCACACTGATCATAAGCCACTGTAGTTCATGCAGACACAAGGAAAATTGCAGAATGATCGCCATCAAAAGTGGTCCACATACTTGCAACAATTACACCTCAACATCAAGTATAAAACATGAAGCACTAATCGCGTCGCTGATTGCCTCAGCAGACCGCCAGTCATGACACTCACCATGGTGCCAGACTCCTGCGGCCATGAGACCTCTGGATGGCCCCAACTCTATGAGATAGACCCAGACTTCGTCACCACCTACCAAATGTTGGGTGCAAATGCAGTTATTGATAATTTCCATCTTCAGGATGGGTTGTTGTGTCGTCTGGGCCATATCTGTGTTCCATCAAGTGAGTGAGCGAAGCTGATCTGGTAATCCCACTATAGTCGGGTGGCAGGACACTTCAACATCGAAAAGGCAGTGGCGATGCTACAAAAACATTTCTACTGGCTGGAACTTCGATAGGAGGTCAACAAGTATATTAGGTCCCACACTGCCTGCGTTATTGCCAAACTGACCACTAAGAAACAGGGCTTGTACACCCCTTGTCCTACTCCCGAAAGAATATGGGAATCCATCTCAATGGACTACATGTCGGGCCTCCCGTCCACCAAGCGGGGAAATGACTGTGTTTTTGTGGTTGTTGATCGCTTTTCTAAGATGGCGATTCTGATTGCTTGGAAGAAGAACATCACAAAATAGGCCATTGCCAAGCTCTTCTTTGAATGAATCTGGGTACATTTTGGAATCCCACAAACCATTGTCTCAGATCAGGACAGTCAATTTTTCAGGACATTCTGGTCGAGCCTCTGGTCACTATTGGACACCAAGCTCACCAAATCCACGACCTTCCACCCCCAGACAGATGGCCAAACCGAGGTCGTCAATCGAATGATTGTGCATATCCTTCTCATGTATAATTCAAAGCACCCTCGCACATGGGATGAGAGCCTTCCCTATGTCCAACATAGCTACAACCGAGCCCTGCATAGCTTAATCGACCATAGGCCCTTTTAGGTGGGGTTGGGTTTCCAACCATTGGGTCCCATAGATGTTGCACTTCCCCTTGTGGTTACCTTGAGCGACTCATATCCTGCTCCAACTGAAGCTGACAAAGCCACTCGGTTCATTGAGTGGATATAGCACATCTGCCAACAGGTTTAGAATATCCTACAAAAGTCCAATGACAAGTACAAGCAACGCCATGATCAATATCGAGTGCCACATAAGTTTCAGGTGGGCGACAAAGTTTGGTTTCACTTACAGAAAGAACGGCTTACATGACCCCATCGAAATCTTTGCCCACTCTTTTATGGGCCGTACACCATCACCAAGGCCGTGGGGGATAGTGCTTTTGACCTCAACATTCTTCCTTTCCTTGGCCTGCACCCAGTGTTCAACGTGGATCTCCTTCGCCCTTATTTCCTACCATTATTTGACACCTCAGACGTAGCAGAGCAACTGACACCAATAGAGCTCAACCCTGAATGCATACAACGAGAATCTAATGATCAAATTGTGGACACACAGATCAAGGGCACTTGACAACAAAGGATCCAACTTTATCGAGTCGTCAAAGCAGGGCAACTCCTGCACCAAGGCAAGTGGCTCACCCGGGGCCAAATTCAACAGAAATTTCCTCATCTGATGGGGGAAATCAACGCAATGGAGGCCATTTCTTAATAAGGATGAAGGATTGATCCAGGTGGATATCGGTGGCCACCCACCTCTTCCAACTGGCTCAAAACAGTTTTTTGACAATTTTGGCAATTTACTATTTTTAGCAGTTTTAACTTTCGGGGCCATTTTGAGGGCCTAAATGAAGGTTTTTTTTAGGATCAATCTTCTTAATAATATCCAAAGGCATGATTGAACCCCAAAATGAATCTCCTTGATGACCCCTTTCCAATGAGCTATCATACTCCTAAAACGGAGATCGTATGCAAAAGTTACGACCCTAGGAAGTTGATGTACTAACTTACCCAAATGGGGCCCACATGACTTTTGGCGCTTCATCTTCTAGGGTTAGGTTTTTAGATGTCTAGGGTTTTTGGAATTCTTATTTATTTTAAAAAGGCCTTCAAAGCCTCATTGTAATCATCTTCTTGTGAATGAGCATAGTCGTCACATCTCTTCTCAGAGATAAGCCGCCCCCATTCCAGCGAGCTTGTTTCCGCTGCACTTTACAGTTTCAGCTTATTTCCTTATTGAATAGAAAACTAGTTTGACTGTATCTCCATTATTTTGTGTTAAGCACCTGTTAATAATCTGTAGTCATTTCGTTCTGCTCATAAAATCCAGATCACAAAGGGATGTTGCAGGTCCGATAATGAAAGTACTGGGGATGCACACAAATGCTTCTTCAAGTTATCGAAGGCTTGTTGTTGGGACATGCCCCACACAAATTTTTCATTACCGCCACCCCTGGTTACTTGGCCGAGGGCCAATGCGATATGAGAGAATCTGAACATGAACCTGTGATAGAAATTTGCGAGGCCCAAGAAGCTCCGAAGTTCAGTGAGTGTGGTTGGGGCTGGCCAGTCACGGATGGCCTGGATCTTGGATAAATCTACATGCACACCATGCTGATCAACGATGTAGCCTAAGTAATGGACCCTGTCCATGCTGAAAGAGTGTTTTTCCAAGTTTGCATATAGTTTGTGCTGCCGCAACGTGTGCAAAACATGCTGAATATGCTGCAAGTGTTTCGCCCAAGTCTTGTTGTAGATGAGGATGTCATCCAGATACACTCCTATAAAAGTATTGGTGAAAGGTCGTATGATATCGTGCATCATCCCCATAAAAGTTGTTGGAGCATTTGTCAAACCAAAGGGCATGACCAGCCATTCAAAAACACCTTCTTTTGACTTGAAGGTGGTCTTCCATACATCTGTCTGTTCTATTGGGACCTGGTGGTAGCCAGACTTCAAATCAATCTTATTGAAGTATTTGGCCCGTGTGAGCTGATCAAGGAGATCGTCGATTAAGGGAATAGGGTATCGGTTTCAGATTGTGATTTTATTCAGGGCCCGATAATCAATGCAAAGTCGCCAGGTCCTGTCTTTCTTCTGCACCGACACAATTGGGCTCCCACTATTGTAATAATGTAACTGCAAAGTGTATTCTAATTATTATTGTTATATTATTCATTAGATCAATCCCCTATTGTGGATTGATCATGCTGGATATTGTAAAAGACCAAATCCCCTTTTGTTGATTGGTCAAAATAGAATTGTAATAGGCAGAATAAGAAGTCAACCCCAGAATATATTTAAAGAGGCCCCATAATATATTAAAGGTGGTTATAACCACCCAGAAGAAGAAGTCGGCCCTGCTAGTGAAGAGACACCTCTGTCCACACATGCCAGAGTTGTATAAATAAGGAGGCTAGTGCCTCATTTAGATACACACTCACTTGGTCATTTGAGGAGCAAGTTCAG
>ML787435.1:23946-89842 GCA_009831015.1 Picea engelmannii | reverse complement strand
AGAGAGGCACATTCTTGGGAGAGGACTTTCTGTATTTGTTTGAGTTATCTCTTGGCATTGTATTGGCTATCTATAATAAGGAAGTTTTGCTGGGTTTTCTCCTCCATGAGGGTTTCCCAGGATAAATGATGTGTCTCTTGTGATTGTGTATTTCTCAGTGATCCTATCTTATGCTATTATTATCTAGTGAAATGCAAAGAACTCTAATAATATCTTAAACCTTAACATGGTATCAGAGCTAAGTTGAAGAGAGCCTCTTTCACAAGAGAAAGTGAAAAATGTCACTATTTCCGTACATGCAAATTAGGTGTTTTTGTTGATGAAGTATTTCAGACCCAAAACCATCTAGAAAAGTGCATCCTTCCTCAAGGATCACTTTGACATCCTCAACGCAACTTTTCAGTGGCTAGATATCCCAAAAAGTGAAACCCTAGTTTCAAAAAGTACCAGAAGTACTAGAAAACCAGAGTACCATAAGTACCAGAAGTACCAGAAAACCAGAAGCACTAGTTCAGAAATCCATTGATCAAGTTTGAAGGGGTAAAAGTTGGATTTTCAAAAATCTGACTACACCAGCTTACTCGCCTCAGCCCAATGCATTTATCCCCTAGATCAGAATTTCAAAATTTGAAGTTTGAAAAAATAGGGTTTCCTCATAAAACCCTAAGTTGCAGTTGCAGTTGTAGTCTCAAAACCAGTTGCAATATCAATTGTAGTTGTAGTTGCAACCATAGTACCTGTTGCAATCACCCTTGAAGTTCTTAAGAGTGTGCGATCATTACCGCTGCTACCAGATGGTGCCTATACCTACAAGTGTCGTCAGAGGTACGTACTCACACATGTTTAAACAATAAAGCTTTAAAGGGTATTTGCAGGAGAAGGGATCTCTTGCCATAGATCCAGAAGGATCTCAAGATCCAACACATTTAGAGGAATAATGTAACCCAGGTGTGATTATTCTGATATGCATATATTTGTTATGACATTATTTTGATCAGTGTTGCATGAGTATCATTCTAACCTTTGATCAAAATCTGAGTCAAGGTATTAGATGGATTCAAAGTTGAGATCATAGAGTTTATCCTCTAGCCCAACCTTCTATCAAGATAACATATTGTCTTAGTACAAAAGACAGGTTGAAGAAAGCACTCGTCATCTTGAGTGAAGGAGACTTTGAAGAAAAGCAAGCACACTCATTCTTGAGGACAAGGCTCCAGGTTTGATCAATCAAATTGATAAGATTCAAAGGTACACATGAAAAGTTGATGACTACCCCTTTACAGGTAACCACTATAGTTGAGATATCAGTCTTTGTAAAGTATTATACTTGATAGCATGTGAGCATATAGAGGTAAATACTTAATGTAATCATTTTCCTGATACAACTAACACCTCCTCTAGGAGAAACCTTGTGTGTTAGTTCCAGGTTGCCATGGAGGAATGTTCGATCACAACACTATAAGAGTGTTGACCTCATTTCGTATTGTATCTCTTACTTTTGATCATTGCTTCAGACAAGCCACGATTGATAGCTCTAAAGGAGCTACTGTGATGATTATTTGTGCTATTTCTTTATCTATTATTATCAAAAGGATATTATTCTTGCTTGTTGTTTTGTTGACCTTGTTTCAGGTCACAGGTGATAACCCTGAGAAAGCTATAGTGAAGGTTGCAGAAGGCAACATATTATATGAGACATGAAGCAGACTATGTACATGACCATATACACTTATGCAATGAAGAAGAAACTATCTCTTGAGATTTAGAATATCTCATATGAAGATCGATTGAAAGGAGCAGAAGGCTCCAAAGATGACTGAACATTAGAATGGGAAGTAGATCTCGTTTGAAGCCTGACTTTGTCTTTCATATTTATACTTGGTATGCAACACCAAGTATACCCTGTAAGAGATGATGAAGTCCTTGTAGACTCAGAAGAAATTGAGAGTAAGCCTGATCTCAGAAAGGATTAGATGAAGAGATAACTTCTAGGACTGGAAGACAGATGCCGTGAGAAGACTAGATCGTAACTTTAGAGACTCCTAGGAGATATGAAATCTCGAGGATGATTCACTTGTTTCAGTGACATGAAGGAAGCCAGTCAGAAAGACTAGGATATGGATTCTTCCATGAGAAGAGAAGTCAATATTGAATTCCAATATTGATCTATACAGATCAAACATGTTGCAGATGTACAAAACCTGATGTAGGTCCAGAGAATTCTCCCAGCAAAAGGGAGAAGACTATGACGAGACACTTATTGAAGAAACAATTCCAGTACTTATGAAGACAACCATAACAACCATGATTCATATATAGTATGAGATGCAAGGGGAGAAATCCCCATATTTAAAATTGAGTGGCAGTTGGTGCAGTACATCAGTTGCATCATGGAGACATGACTATGATAGAATTACCCCCATGAAAGAAGAAGAGCTATCCTTAGTATCAATTATTGAGCCACTCTCAGTTTCAAATGAAACTGTTGCGGTTATAAAATAAGAGGAGTTACTCTCAGATTTTAGCAGCCACAGTGAGAATGAACCAATCATTCTCAGCCTCAGAGCAGCTGCAGGTGCATAGTCCCAGATTCCAAAAGGAACAGTTGAAGAGAGAGTAGAGTACATACTCTCAATCAGTGAGACAGATAGTGGCTTGCAGAAAGCACATAGAGCTAGCACATGATTGTATAGATTGAGTTGCAACTGAGCAAGTGTACCAGATTGGTACAATGTAATAAGAAAAATTGATTTGAAGGTTGAAGATAGAAAGACTCATGTTGAAGAAGGATCTGTACGTGTTGAAGTAAGCTACTAGAGCTTGATATGGCAGAATTGACAGTTTCCCGACGAGCTTGGGCTTTACCAAGAGTAAAGCAGATTCTAACCTCTACTTCAAGGTTATGAATGATGAGCCGATGATATTGTTGCTGTATATGGATGACTTATTGTTAACCAGAGAAGAAAAGCTCATCACCGAATGTAAGAAGAAGCTCACTTCAAAATTTGAGATGAAAGACCTTGGCCTAATACATTATTTCTTAGGTCTTGAGGTATGGAAAATTCCATAGAGAATCTTCCTTAACCAAGGGAATTATGCAGTCGAAATCCTGAAGAGATTCAATATGTTGGAGTGCAAGTCCATGAATACACCCATGGAAGCGAAGCTGAATCTACTGGTCGACACTTCGTCAAAATTGATTGATGCCACAATGTATAGACAGATCATTGGATCATTGATGTACCTGATGAACACCATACCAGATATCTATTTTTCCATGAACACCTTGATTAGTTTCTGGTAGAACCCATACATGTTCACCTAGTTGCTACAAAACATGTGATGAGGTACCTTAAAGGTACATTAGATTGTGGTCTCAGCTATGATGGAGATCATGATTTACCATTGAGTGGGTACACTGATTCAGATTGGGCTGGAAGTTTCTCTGACAGGAAGAGCACTTCAGGATGCTATTTCAGTTTGGGATAAGCCATGATCTCATGGCAGAGTAGGAAGCAATCCAACATTGCTCTCAGTACAACGGAAGCAGAGTACATTGCTGTGTGTTTTATCAGTTGTGAAGCTATATGGCTTCATAAGTCATTGAATGGTCTATTCAACCTAGAGATGGAAGAAACCATGATTCTATGTGATAACTAGAGATGCATAAAGATGACAGAGAATCCTGCATTTCATGACAAGTCGAAGCACATAGAGATCCGATATCATTACATCCGTGACATGGTGCAGAGAGGAGCCGTAAAGCTCCAATATGTTAGCACGGATGAACAGGTTGCCGATGTGTTGACCAAGCCTCTATCTCGTGTAAAGTTTGAGGACTTTCGAGATAAGCTTGGTATAGTCCGAAAGGACCTCCCTCGAAAGGGGGAGTATTGCTGTGTTGATATATGCCAGCCTAGTACCGTTCTTCCATTTTAATTGCTGTGACGTAAAGCCAGTCTAGTATCGTGATTCCAGCTTAATTGTTGTGTTGAGATATGCCAGCCTAGTACTGTGCTTCCAACTTAATTGCTATGATGTAAATCCAGTCTAGTACTGTTCTTCCAGCTTAATTGTTGTGTTGAGATATGCCATCCTAGTACTGTGCTTCCAGCTTAATTACTGTGATGTAAAGCCAGTCTAGTACTGTGCTTCCATCTTAATTTCTATGTTGAGATATGCCAGCCTAGTACTTTGCTTCCACTTTAATTGCTGTGACGTAAATCCAACCTAGTACTGTGCTTCCAGCTTAGTTGCTGTGACATAAAGCCAATCTAGTATTGTGCTTTCAGCTTAATTGTTGTGTTGAGATATGCCAGCCTAGTACTATGCTTACAACTTAATTGCTGTGACATAAAGCCAATCTAGTACTATGCTTCCAGCTTAACTGCTGTGTTGAGATATGCCAGCCTAGGATTGTGCTTCCAGCTTAATTGCTGTGACTTAAAGCCAATCTAGTATTGTGACTCTAACTTAATTGCTGCGTTGTGATTCTAGCTTAATTGTTGTGGTGTTTTCCAGCTTAATTGTTGTGATGATGTGACATCTTAATTGTTGTGATGATGTGCCAGCATAATTGTTGTGATGATGTGCCAGCTTAATTGATGTGATGTGTTTCCAGCCTCGTGCTGTGATGATGTGTTGCCAGCCTTTGTGCTGTGATATTGTTGCTTTTGATGTTGTATCAACCTTGTGCTGTTATTGATGATGAGGATATATTAGTGTTATACTAATCCATGTCGATGCAGTTGATGATGATGGCGCCACTTCAGCCTCTTGCTGAAGATCTTGATATTGTATTGGATATCTATAATAAGGAACTTTTGCTGGGTTTTCTCCCCCATGAGAGTTTCCTAGGATAAATGACGTGTCTCTTGTGATTGTGTATTTCTTAGTGATCCTATCTTATGCTATTGTTATCTAGTGAAATGCAAAGAACTCTAATAATAGCTTAAACCTTAACACCCACAAGGCGATGAGATGGGACATATGTGCCTCTTGTGGAGCAGTTCTTGGATTTGCCTCTTGATCTCCTCATTTTCTAACAGAGAGCGGCACTAGACTGGCCCATTGGGTAGCGATGCACCTGGGGTCATATCGATGGGATGCTTGACCTATTAGTGCAGAGTTACCTCGGTAGGAGAGGAGAAGATATCTGAGTATTCTTCCATAACCTTATCCACTTGCTTCTGTTGTGTGGAGAGATCGGCCACGGAGGCCCTGGATGTACCTGCGATCTTTCGCTCACTTTGAGAGCGAATCACAAAGAAGAAAAATTTCCCGATCTGAGAGATGAACTTCCTGCATTGCTTGGTAGAGATCAAGGGAATAACACTAGGAGGGATTGCCTTAGGTATCTTGTACAATTTCCTGTTCAAAGTAATAATAACACTATGAGGCCTAGACTCATATACAACATGATGTTTCCATAAATAAGGTTGCCCAAAAGAACATTACAAACTTTGAGAGGAGCAACATCACACAATACCTCGTCTTTGAAGGGCTTGATGCCGTACGACAGTCATCACTATTTGTTGATGCGAAGATCGTTTCCTTGGCAGAGCCATCCAATGGTGTAGGGTTGTGGGTGCGGCGTTGTCGGTAGGGTCAACTGCTTGACGACCTCTGCTGAGATGAGGTTCTTCCAGCTACCGCTATCAATGATGAAGTGCAGCGGGGTGCCTTTTATCCACATCTGTGAATAGAAGAGGCGCTCGCCTTCTTCTGGCTCATTTGGTTCACCAGGCTGGAGCTTGGTGGTAGATGTTGTTCCCGAGTCTGTACTTAAGGCTTAAGAGTACAGTGTCAAGGCATCCGAAAGTATGTTAAATATTTATGCAAAGAATACGTTAACCTTCGGTGTAGGAAACTAATGAAGGTTTCTACGTTCTCACTGTCTAGCTTGCTGTTGTTCCTGAGTAGTAATATCTCGTTCAATGGCTGCCCATGAACGTTCCAATTCCTCCCGGGTGTTCGTAGTTTTAAGGATGGTGTCAAAAAGATTTAAGGCGATATGTATTTGATTAGATAGTCCGGGTTGAATATTAGGTTGAGTTGCTGTAGGGACAGTCATTGAGGAACGATACCAGTATGGAAATGACTTTAATTGGGGGATTTCATTCGCTGTTTCAATTCGGTCGAAATAAAGAGAAACTTTTGCACGAAGAATGAAATAAGAATGCAAAATGAAGGCCCTTTCCCGTAACTGTACTATTTTTAGTAAAAAGACGTGAGATGAGAGAAAAACATTTATCTGTAGATAACATAAGGTTCCTGTCAATAGAAAACTCACATATACACAGAAGAAGAAACTAATATAGAAACAATTGACAAACTGTAATAAATATATAATTCTGTAAATGCTAATTGGTCTTACACCCATTGATTAGCTGGTGCAGAGGAAAGACAAGAAACAGTCACAGAGAGATGAAAACTCTTCACTATAGTAGTGGTCATACTAAATTATAGTGATACACGTCAATTAGGAAAAGCGAAATGAAATGAAACACGAAATATAACGAAACAAACTTGTAACACAGTCATGACAGAATCGGGAATCTTCAAATTTGCTTGTATTAACTTCTTTCATGCAAAGAACTCTATTATAATCAATACCAAAAAGTCCATCCTTTTCCTCTTCTTTTTGTGATCTATTTATACAAAGTTTGCCTCTCGGTTCAGAAGAGCAAAATCACTCCATCTGTCCAAATCCATTTTCAAAAAGGTGCCAGGTGCTTGTTTTTTCTTAGATTCAATGCATATGATACATTTGTCCATAAAATGGAATACAAGCTGTGAAGGTTCTGCTTGACAGCTGGGAGGAGCAAAATCACTCCATTTCTCCTACTCTATTTTCAAGAAGTGCCAGGTGCTTGTCCTCGCATGGATTCAGTGTACATGATACATTTGTCCACAAACTGGGATACAAACTGTGAAGGCTCGGCTTGACAACTGGCTTCAGCAAAATAGCACTCTCGGGCTAACTGTGGAAGTTTATCATCTATTTGTACATCGACGAGTTCAAGGGCGCCGAGTTGTGCACTAGGTTGAATCAAATGTTGGTCGATTTGAGCCATGTCTACCCTGTCCATCTTCGAGATTTCCGCCGAATTTCTCTCATTCTTCTCCTTCATGTTGAGGGAAATCCGATCTATATTCATCTGCCTTAGCGTCTCTGTGTCACCTCCAATCTCCATTCCTAACAGCTCACCATTTATGGCATTGAAGGCTTCTTCTAATGAATTTGTCACTTTTTGAGCCTGCTCCTTGCTTAAAGTAATATCATGTTCCCAATTCTTTAACAAAATATTACCCCTAGTTTGTTCGACAATGGTGAGTCCAGGGGGCCCTGCTGAAAATCTGTTGTTGGTAGCTATCACTGCTTCTTGGAAGGTGACCCGAGCAACTTCTGTGTTTATTTCTTTGATAATCAGATTCTCAGAAATCCGATGCATTAACAAGCAATCTTCTGAAAACTCCCCCACTTTGTTTAGCAGACTCTGTTGAGTAGAAGAGATCCTGCTCCGAACATCGAGTGCTCGGGATTTAACAATCTCGATGTCGATCACCTTGCTTTCTGCGACCTCTAACTGGGCCTGCAACTGTGTGATCATACCCCTTTGCTGACCTGACTGTACCCGACCATCTCGGATCACTGAATTTGCTTGTTCCAGCTTGGTTTCGAGGACTTCGATCTCTTTCTTATCGACCAATCGGGCCAGCTCTATTTCTCCACTCACTTGACTCTTAGCGCTTTCTGCTGCCGAAGCCACTCTGGCTTCAAGAGTCTTGATCAGGCGATTCTTTGCTTTGAGCTGATTCTTTAACATCGAGACCGAGAATTGATTTGTCATCGCATACGCTCCTAGCATACCTGCAATCTCCGTGGCAAATTCATCTTTCCTTTTGTTCATCCCATCGGTCATCACTTTGAACCTTTTGACAGTTGATCCTTCCTCCTAGGAGAACTCCCTTTTCACAACTGCCTTTCTCTTTTTGTCGAAGAAGAACTCATTGGGAGGAAGTTCTTCTACTCTGACGGGCCTTAGTTCTTCGCCAAAAATCCATCCTTCTTATATGTTTCCTTGCGTTGACTGCAAAGGGGTGACAAAAGTGATTGGTTCCTCGATTTTCTTCGCCGCCTTTCCCGGTGTGCCGAGTGAGCCTTGCTCCCTTGGAGGATTAGAGCCCTTCGTCTCTGTCTCCGGATTTTGAGTCTCTGGCAGGTCTATGTTTTTTACTTCCGCCTCTGGACTATGTTCCTTGGGTGGGTCAGTAGTCCCTTCTTCCGTTTCGGGATTCTTTCCCTGCTCGGGATTCTCCTCCTGCTCCCCTTCTTGGCGTTTTTCGGGATTCTTTTCCTGCTCGGGATTCTTCTCCTGCTCCCCTTCCTGACGTTTTTCGGGATTAGAAGTTTTCCCCTCAGAACTTTTGGCCTCCTTTTCTTTATCCTTGGAAAGTCCCAAACCTCCCAGCACAACGGGGAGGCATCTTTTTCTATGCTCCTAAAATTTTAAAACAGAGGCCCTATCTTCGGGTGCTAGAGATCTGATTCGAAATTGCACTTCCGAATAGGACCTCGCCCCTCGAAAAACATCATCCAAGGGTGAACACTCGTGTTCAAACCTCTTTAATCCACAATTTCCCAAATGGGTGCTTACAATTCTCTACGGATCATGCTTTTTGTACTCAATAGAGACTAGGCTCAAGTCTTCTAAGGTTGCAGCCTCAGCCTTAGCATGTCCGAAATCTAATAAGGAATAGGAATTTAGCCAAACAGGGAAAAATGACCATACCTTCTTTGATGACGCATTGAGCTCTTTACTCACTCCACCAATCACTGTTTGTCGAGCAATCTCGCGACAGGCCAGCTTGTCGGGGATGAACAGCGGTAGCGCCAGAGGAGGAACAACAGCTCCGAACACTCTAAAATAGGAGAATTCTTCTTCTACGTACCAGTCCACGATACTGCTCAGATTCCCAGCAATGCTATCTGAGATGCGGGGTG
Source organism: Picea engelmannii (assembly GCA_009831015.1). Taxonomy (NCBI): domain Eukaryota; kingdom Viridiplantae; phylum Streptophyta; class Pinopsida; order Pinales; family Pinaceae; genus Picea; species Picea engelmannii. The sequence goes on along the minus strand of ML787435.1, from coordinate 80,835 downwards.
GCGAAAGACCAAAAATGGCGATGTGTAGGGGCACCATCACCCAGTTGAAAATCTCATAAATAAACTTATTTGCATTATTTTCCCACAACTTATCGTGGTACTCATGTACAGTTTTTTCTTGGGTTGGACTCCAAGCCCAATTCATCAAAGGGAAAGGCATCATGGAGCATATCGCGTCCATGATATACGCAGACATGAAGAATGAGGATGGTCTCCCGGCTGCCTTTTGCTCCCGATACTCTGTGACCCTGTTGAACAAACTATCAGAGAGCATCTTCGCCCAATTAAATGAGAAACCTTCTGCTACCCAAAAGATGAGAGGTACCCACTGGATGTAAAAATGCGCGGTATCCTCTCTTCCGAAAAGTCGGCATGTCATCATTGCCACATACATATATTGTGGCTCCAGCGAAGCAATTGAATACATGCCCTTGTCATTCGCTCTGAATGTCGCGGAACGCGAAACCCAATCTTTTATCAAGCCAGACATGGTTTTGTCATATTCTTCGCACTCCTTCTTTTTGAATTCCTCCAGGAATTCAATGCCATATGTATATTCAGAAGTTGCTGGGAGCTTATACATAGATTGGATATGCTCTGGCCTAAAAGTCTCGACCATGGCCCATCGGTCATTTACGATAGTTCTGGAGGGCAGGTCTATGTGATCCAATGCCCATCGGATCATGTCGTAGTAAGGGAGAAACCGTGGTCTGGTTGCAACTAGGTGCATACCAGACTGAACAACTATTTTGTACTTAGTGTTCAGGTCGTCCTTTACAATATTATTGTCATCGTCATCAGAGTTTGAATAGTTTACCAACTCGGATTGCAGAATATCTGAAATAAACGACCAGGTGGGTACTGAGCCGCCAGTCCGAGGTGAAGTATCTGAGACGTTGTCTGGACCCTGCGCTGCAACCTCGACATTCGCTTTCGTTTCTCTCCTTGGAGCCATGGCTGATGCTTTCTTTTTCGCTCTTCTTCAATAGACCTGTGTATACATGCGGAAATGAGTTCCCTCGGAGAAAGGTGAGCTCTGTGCGCTTATGAGAAATGTTTAAAATAGAACGAAACTCTCGTATATATTTGAAAATCCTGTACCTTTGAAATAAGTCTGTCAAATCGCAAATAAAACCAAATTTATTGTATAAATCCGATCTTATTTATTCATGGATTTACCCTAATTCTTCATTAATGTCATCAATGTTCGGCGGCTTGACAGGCAGTCGGGTTATGGAGAGCAAGTAAATACCTCGTGAAATGTGCTAACCTTGATGCGCGGGACATATTTTGTTTAATTTAAAATTACAAATTTTAACGACTTAAATAATTTTCTTGCTTTTCGCTACATCGTGAATTTCCTTTTCATATTTTGACTCTTTAACTCGCGAGACCGCGAGTGCCGATTTTAAAGTAATCAATGGTAATCGTGATTTGGCACATCCTTAATTACATAATTAATTTACTCGCCATATCGCGACTCGGGAATTCGAGGACAGACTTTTGGGAAAATGATATGCCGAGTCGTGATATCGCGATGTGGCGATAATTAAGGCTCAAATTATGAGAAGGAAATCTTAGATTAGGCAACTAATTAATCTTGCCATAATCATGTCACAACTTCGTGAATCGGGGTTTTGGACACTTTAACTTCATGAAAGAAAGTGTCGAGTGGCGATGTGCCGAGAACCAAAACTAACCATGGTTAGTTTTTTACCTTTAGTTCTCGACCAAGGTTCCCACAAAAGTTATCGTGTTCTCGACTATCGGGGCTGTAAGAACAAAAACTTGGGTTCGACGAATGCCGAGGCGCGAAATCCCGACGATGTCTAATCAAGGGTTAAAGGTTTTACCATAGTTAATGCCATGGGTGAAAAACTTGAAAAACGAGTTCGCAGTTTCGCGACTCGGGACTTGTGAATTCAAAAATTAAAGTGTCCGACTTGCGATATCCCGAAATAAAATAAAAGAGCAAACATACTTGCGAAAAATGGATCTTTTTTGAAATTGAAAAAGCATTGCTATTCAGGTGACAAGATTTCAGATTTTTATGATTTCAGAAGGAAAAGAAAAACCACTTTAGATCTCAAGTATCAAACATTGAAAATTGCGCGAGGTGAAAAAACAAGGGCGGCTCCAACATAGGCTCCAAATAGGGATCCCGCTCCCCTGTGAGGTGGGAAGAACAGTAGACCAGGTGCCAAAATTGGGTAAATGGAGTCATAGGCTAAAATCAAGAGAAAAATCCAAGGAAAAAGATAGAAAGGGGGAAAAAAATTTCGCTTGGTAACCCATAAACTTTTTCGAACTCAGATACTCTTTCCAAACACAGCTGAAGTCACCTTCGCAATTTTCCCTTTCTCACTACTAAGTTTGGGGAATGCTTCAAGACAATCGTAACGATCCTAGGATATTCAATAGGTCTTGTGATTCTCAACTTGCATCAAAAGAATGATATTATATAATCTAAAATAGGGAAGTCCCGTCGGAATTTGGGGAAATGATCAGGTTTTCAGAAAGCGTTGATTACCAAAGTTGATTGATGTTTATGTATAACAGCCTTACAGATCTCTCAGACATTGCTTCACTACCAGCGAGCTTGTTCAGTACCCCGGTGAAGTTTTCTGACCCTTTTCCACTGAATTTCTTTTCACCACTTCGGAAAATATTCATGCGTTTAAACGCTAAGACGAGGGCAATCATTTCTAAATTTCCTTTCATCGTCTTAATGGACTAGTTGGGGGCAATCATTTCTAAATTTCCTTTCACCACCTGTCTCAGTATTTACTTTTAAAACACGAAGATGGGAGCAATCAGTTTATATCAGGGCTGAGATCTGTGTAATATTTTTTATCAGAGGTCTGTCAACTTATTTTGATTGCTCGGTATCAACCTTCCTTTGACCGTCACAAGACCTTTGGTTCTTAGGGAGACAAGGGAGAATAATAAAATTTTAAGGAACATCCTGTTCAAGCAAGCTTTGATTTTTTGGACACTATTGAAAAACCTAGGAAAGTTAGGATCTCTATAAACGTTCCTTAGCTTAGCAGAGGATCAAGTAGTTGTGAAGACCAGCTTTCTTATTAAGATCTGCTTCGGAATCCCTGAGGTTTGAAATGAAAAAACCTTTATCCCTTCCCAAAGGATTGGGAAGATAGTGACTCACTAAAAGTTAGGCCCAAATATAGACAGAAAACAAGGCAACGATTAAATGGCTTAATATAAAAAAGACCACAACAGTTTTGGACTAGTTTTCGAATACATTTGGGAACAAAAATTATGACTGACTGCTTTGGGTTTAACATATTCATTCAAATTTAGTTTGAAGATCATTGAGCCAAAAATAATCCTGTTATCTAACCTTTTATATTGCAATTCGAACAATATTACCTCAGATTGCTAAAACAACCTTTCATGACCTGTGTATTGAGAAAACTCACCTCTGTCTTTTCAATTTCCTCGTGGACTATAAATTATCTTATGTATCACCTATTTTATGTTGTTCTATTTCCCACACCGATCTGCACATTATATTTTTTGCTAGCTTTGTCTGAGGCTGGAATCCTGCAAAAACAAATACAAATCTGATTGAAAAATGTGTTGAAAATTTAGGAACGAAAACCAAAAATTGAAGATAAATGTTTGAACAAAAACATAAATATGTACAAAAACTCATAATAAAATTTATTTATTTACAAATATATATATAATTTTTTATTTTTTATTTTATTTTCTTTTCTATCCGACAACTGTCACGTCATGTAGTGCTTTAGATATCGCCTGTTGACAGGGGCGCTTAGAACTTCTCCATCAATATTTTCCAGAAGAAAAGAATTCTTTCCTTCTGGAGCCGAGACCCTGAATGGTCCATACCAAAGGTGGTCAAATTTGCTATGCTTCGCGGCTTCTTCCCTTCTCGCATCCCATCTTAACACCAAGTCACCTGGGAGGAACTCTCTGTCCTTTGCCTTAAGATCGAACAATGCTTTCATATCGTCCTGATATTTTTGTATTTTCTCATCAACCTCCACTCTGAGCTGTTGAACCTCAATGAGTTGGTTAATTCTTCTGGTCACATGATTGGGCTCTTCGTTTTGATCCTGCCATAATTTCATCACTGGCAATGCTAAGTTTATAGGTAGAACCGCGTCGGTCCCATATACCATCTGAAACGGCGAAATGCCGATAGACCTTTTAGTGCTGATGCGGTTTGCCCACAATGCGTGCTTCAAATGTACATGCCAGGACCTCTTGTTTTCGTTCAGTACCTTTTTGATTACGTTTACCAGGCTCTTATTAGATGATTCATCCAACCCATTTCACCGAGGGTAATAAGCAGTGGAATGGCCAAGAACGATACTATACTTCTGGCAGAAGTCGATCATAGCCATGGACTTGAAAGCCTGGGCGTTGTCGGTAACAATCTTCGGGGACACCCGAATCTTGACAAGATGTTATCTTCCAAGAAGTTGATCACCACCGAGTCTGTTGCCCTTTTAGTTGGAATTGCTTCCACCCACTTAGTAAAATAATCTGTGGCTGTTAAGATCCACTTATGCTGAGCACTGGAGTGGGGATTTATTTCCCTTATGAAGTCTAATCCCCATTGTTGAAATGGGGCTTCAGTTTTGACTGGAACGAGTGGTAGTGCAGGTAGTTTCTGCTTACCAACAAATATTTGACACGAGTAACAGGCGCGTACTTTGGCATTGACTTCCGAGAATAGTTTCGGCCAATAGTATCCGGCCCTCAAGATCTTATAGGCTGTGGCTCTCCATGCATGGTGCCCTCCACAGATTCCTTCATGAAATTCTTTTATGACCCGTGGAGTTTCTGAATCAACCAGACAGACCAGTAAGAACCCGAGGGGATCCTTCCAGTATAGTTGATTTTTGGAGATGCAATATTTTACAGTGTGGAGTTTTAAGGTTTTGTATTTGGCTGGTGTCAGTCCATCTGGACATTTCAGGTTTAATAAATATAAAACTATATCTTTATACCAGTCTGACGACATGAATTTTTCTTCAACCTCGCTTGGATATGTTTGGTCATCCAGCTCTTGCAAACATGTGTCTCCGTCCTCCCCCTGTAAGCAATTGATGTCTAGAGCTCTAAGGTTCGACTCAGCCAAAAGTTTGGCCATACCCTTTCCCTTTATCAATTTAGTAGGCTTGATTTCCAGGTCAAATTCTTGTATCTTAGCGAGCCAGCGCCCTCGTTTTCCATCACTATCAGGCTGTACCAATATATCCTTCACAGCACTGGTTGGTACGTACGCGATAATTTTTGAATGTAGAACGTAAGTTCTGAATGCTTTTAGCGCTTTCACCATTGCGTACGCCTGTTTTTCTATTATATCATATTTTAGTTCGGCGTCTCTAAGGCTCTTGCTAAAAAACACGATCGGGCGTTCAAAGCCTTCATCATCTTTTTGCAGCAACACCGCGGCGATAGTATGTTGAGAAGCGAATGAGAAGATGAGGAAATCTTTCAAGTAATATGGGCTTGTTAATACAGGTGCCTCGCTGATGAATTTTTTAATACGCTCGAATGACGCTTTAGCCTCGGTCGTCCAATTTATTCTGCTATCTTTCTTCAGCATTCCTGTGATCAATTTGACAATCTCAGCAAAATTTGGTATAAACCTTCGTAAAAAATTTATTGTACCTAAGAAAGATTGAATTTCTTTAACGTTTCTAGGAATACTGATAGTTTGCATCGCTTCAACCCTCTTAGGATCAATCTTGATCCCATCTTTAAATACGATATGCCCCAACAGCTTACCTTCCTGCATAGCGAAATGCGATTTCACCCATCGCATCCACCTCGGGTCGTTTTGGTTTTCTTGGTTTGGATGGGTTTCAGAGAACTCACCTATTGCTATAAGAAATTTTTGGATTTGTTCGTCATCTTCAAAGACCTGCCAATGTCGGACATTGTCTGGTATAGAGGGTTTATATCTGATTTCAATATGATATTTCAGTTTAACATTTGTGGGAGGGGAAAAGGTCGAGGCTGCCTTAGCCAATGCGTCAACATGTAGATTCTCTGTGCGAGGAATAAAATAGACTTTTATAGATGAGAAAAAATTCTGCATTAAATCCCAAGCGCAATTTCTGTATGTTCTCAATCTGGGATGTTTGGCTAGGTATTGTCGGTTTACTTGTCTTACTATCAATTCAGCATCACCGTAAACCTCCAAGTTTTTTATGTTTAACTTCTTTGCGGCCTCTAAACCTAAGACTAATGCTTCATACTCGCATACGTTATTGGTGTAATCTATGTCCCACTGCAAACGATATGAGAAAGGAACGGTAAACTTACCTTCAGGTGCTACCAAAAGTATGCCAGCACCAGCTCCTTCAGAAGATGAAGCGCCATCGAAGTACATTTTCCAGATACCATTTTTGCATAGTTATTCAGTCAAGGGGCTAAGCTCTTCCTGCTTCATATCAAGTTCTTCTGGACAACCATCTAAACCATCATCAAATGACAATATGCAATTCCCCAGATCTTGGTCTGTAACGTAAATGGGAAAGTTATTTGGATTCAGAGAATCACTGACAATATATGCTAACCTTGTCTCTCGGTACAAACGGGTAAACTGACCGCCGAAAATTGGGATCGTGGCATATGACATGTCCAATTGTAGAGAACTCCCCAACTTGGCTCCCCATGATCTGGATAATAACATACCATATTTGGGTGGAATATCTGTAATAACCACATCCATCAGGATACTCTTGACCGGGACCTGAGCCAGGGTAACTACCAGATCTTTTATCATTCCCATACATTTAACCTTTCTTGAATCAAACGAGTATAGGTCTCCATAGGGTCTAGTGATCTGGAGCCCCAGCCTCTCCATTATAGTTTTGGGCATAACATTATGTGAAGCCACGGAGTCTAACATGCAGTTATGCAGTAACTGGTCCTGTATATTCAGGGTGATATAGAAAGGAGCGACGTTGTCTTTGAATCCCTCAAAATGAGGACCAAAGGTGATGTTAGGTCTGTCATCTTCTAGGTTGATAACGTCGGAGTGACTTTTTGGCTCATAAACACCCATCACTTTGGCAATTTGCTTCCGATAAGTGGGGTTTTTTGCTAATTCTACCAAAGGAATCGGTATCTTAATTTTATTTAATTCATTTTCAAAATTGTAAGATGTATTGTCCTTGTCCGTTTCTTTGGTTAAAACTTCCGAGCCTTTTTCTTCCGACTTGTTGTTTTCCTAGATCGCTTTATCACTCGTGACCTTAGTCGAAGATGTAACTTTATCTATTGGTCCTATTTTCTTTGTTTGGGTTTCATCCTTTTTCACCTCAGACTCTTGAGTCTTTGTTATCTTGACTTTATTGCTGGGTAATAATGTCTCTTCCAAAGGAGGTTCATGAGGTTGACCCCTGTGCAGGATTCTCTTAGGTTGGTCAGTTGAAGTGGGCTTATTTTTAGATCTCAGATTGTATCTGGGTTGAACATCAGCCGCTATTATTTCTATTTCTGGTTGAGATACACATAGTTCAGTGTGATCACCTTCTTCTTCTTCATTAGACGGTTGGGGAGTATTCAAAGATTTCTCATAGTCTTCCCTGGTCAGAAATGGCTACGAACATTCATCTCCGAAACATGCAACTTCATCTTCCGAATATCCGAAATCTTGGAGGTCACTTGCTCCTATAAAATTTTCGTTTTTTAGTGGAGCTTGTATTTTTTGATCTTCATTCTTTATTTGCTTCTGTTGATTTTGGGGATTTCAGTTTCTCCTGAAGTCTCTTTTATTAGAAGAATCATCTTTAGCCTGATCCAACTCCATCTTAGAGATTTTGTTAGACAGATCTTTAATTATTCTGGCCATATCATCCACTCTGTCGTCAGTGTATCCATTTGACCCGGAAGGACCCGCTGGTTCCATATAGCGCCTATTATCACGGTTGACTGTTTCTACTTTAGCCTTTAACTTACCCGAAGCCATCATATTAGATTCTATTTCGACAACATCGTCTTGCATTCTATTCAGGGTGGCTCCTCTTCTTTCTCGCAAAAGCAATGCAAAATCAGGTTCGAAGGCTCCCGCAAAAGTCACTTTGGCTGAGGGTTCGGAAGGTTTAATGGCGGCTGGAATTTTATTATAAAGTTTGTTAAATCTCAGAATAAATTCCATAATGGTTTCTGAGTTCTTTTTCTTTAGGGACCCAAACTCGGTAAGGTAATACAGGTGATCCTTTTGCTCTCCCCATTGTTTGAGGAAAGCATCTTTCAGGGCATCATATGTCCAAATAGAAGCTGCAGGAAGACTCTGAAACCAAGTTCGGACCTGTCCTTCGAAGGTCTGGACAAGTAGTCTCGAATAGACATCTTCGTGCTCAATACCACAGATGTCTGCGAACTGGTCAAAAAAGTTTATATGCTCGGCTGCGGTTAGATCTCCCTCCCCAGTGAACTTAGGAAGATTTTTGATGTAGTTGTCAGGTAAATCATGGAGGGGAACGGGTAAAACCAGGGGAGCGTATCTCACTGCTACTTTTGCAAATACTCTGGGAGGAGGGACATTCGGTCCTCCACCTCCTCCTCCGACTCCTGCCATCGACTTAGGAGTAGAAAATGAAGGTGTAACACACTCTTTTGAATTAGGTGAGGCTGGGAAGTTCTGCCAAAGAAAGGTTGGTATGTCAAATGACAATGATCTTTCTAAAGGACCTTTTCCTTTGTTTATAGATGGGACAGTCTTACGAATGTCGCTCCTAAATTCAGAGTAGTTCGTTTTCGGCTCTTCGGTATCAGAGTCTCTGGCGGGTCTGTGTTTTTTACTTCTGCCTATGGACTATGTTCCTTGGGTGGGTCAGTAGTCCCTTCTTCCGTTTCGAGATTCTCCTCCTGCTCCCCTTCTTGGTGTTTTTCGAGATTCTTTTCCTTCTCGGGATTCTTCTCCTGCTCCCCTTCCTGACGTTTTTCGGGATTAGAAGTTTTCCCCTCAGAACTTTCGGCCTCCTTTTCTTTATCCTTGGAAAGTCCCAAACCTCCCAACACAACGGGGAGGCATCTTTTTCTATGCTCTTGAAATTTTAAAACATAGGCCCTATCTTCGGGTGCTAGAGATCTGATTCGAAATTGCACTTCCGAATAGGACCTCGCCCCTCGGAAAACATCATCCGAGGGCGAACACTCATGTTCAAACCTCTTTAATCCACAATTTCCCAAATGGGTGCTTACAATTCTCTGCGGATCATGCTTTTTGTACTCAATAGAGACTAGGCTCAAGTCTTCTAAGGTTGCAGCCTCAGCCTTAGCATGTCCGAAATCTAATAAGGAATAGGAATTTAGCCGAACAGGGAAAAACGACCATACCTTCTTTGATGACGCTTTGAGCTCTTTACTCACTCCGCCAATCACTGTTTGTCGAGCAATCTCGCAACAGGCCAGCTTGTCGGGGATGAACAGTGGTAGCGCCAGAGGAGGAACAACAGCTCCGAACACTCTAAAATAGGAGAATTCTTCTTCTACGTACCAGTTCGCGATACTGCTCAGATTCGTAGCAATGCTATCCGAGATGCGGGGTGGTGAAAGACCAAAAATGGCGATGTGCAGGGGCACCATCACCCAGTTGAAAATCTCATAAATAAACTTATTTGTGTTATTTTCCCATAGCTTATCGTGGTACTCATGTACAGTTTTTTCTTGGGTTGGACTCCAAGCCCAATTCATCAAAGGGAAAGGCGTCATGGAGCATATCGCGTCCATGATATACGCAGACATGAAGAATGAGGATGGTCTCCCAGCTGCCTTTTGCTCCCGATACTCTGTGACCCTCTTGAACAAACTGTCGAAGAGCATCTTCGCCCAATTAAATGAGCAACCTTCTGCTACCCGAAAGATGAGAGGTACCCACTGGATGTAAAAATGCGCGGTATCCTCTCTTCCGAAAAGTCAACATGTCATCATCACCACATACATATATTGTGGCTCCGGCAAAGAAATTGAATACACGCCCTTGTCATTCGCTCTGAATGTCGCGGAACACGAAACCCAATCTTTTATCAAGCCAGGCATGGTTTTGTCATATTCTTCACACTCCTTCTTTTTGAATTCCTCCAGGAATTCAGTGCCATATGTATATTCAGAAGTTGCTGGGAGCTTATACATAGATTGGATATGCTCTGGCCTAAAAGTCCCGACCATGGTCCGTCGGTCATTTACGATAGTTCTGGAGGGCAGGTCTATGTGATCCAATGCCCATCGGATCATGTCGTAGTAAGGGAGCAACCGTGGTCTGGTTGCAACCAGGTGCATACCAGACTGAACAACTATTTTATACTTAGTGTTCAGGTCGTCCTTTACAATATTATTGTCATCGTCATCAGAGTCTGAATAGTTTACCAACTCGGATTGCAGAATATCTGAAATAAACGACCAGGTGGGTACTGAGCTGCCAGTCCGAGGTGAAGTATCTGAGACGTTGTCTGGACCCTGCGCTGCAACCTCGACATTCGCTTTCGCTGCTCTCCTTGGAGCCATGGCTGATGCTTGCTTTTTCGCTCTTCTGCAATAGACCTGTGTATACATGCAGAAATGAGTTCCCTCGGAGAAAGGTGAGCTCTGTGCGCTTATGAGAAATGTTTAAAATAGAACGAAACTCTCGTATATATTTGAAAATCCTGTACCTTTGAAATAAGTCTGTCAAATCGCAAATAAAACCAAATTTATTGTATCAATCCAATCTTATTTATTCATGGATTTACCCTAATTCTTCATTAATTTCATCAATGTTCGTCGGCTTGACAGGCAGTCGGGTTATGGAGAGAAAGTAAATACCTCGTGAAATGTGCCAACCTTGATGCACGGGACATATTTTGTTTAATTTAAAATTACAAATCTTAACGACTTAAATAATTTTCTCGCTTTTCGTTGCATCATTAATTTCCGTTTCACATTTTGACTCTTTAACTCGCGAGACCACGAGTGCCGATTTTAAAGTAATCAATGGTAATCATGATTTGGCGCATCCTTAATTACATAATTAATTTACTCGCCATATCGCGACTCGGGAATTCGAGGACAGACTTTTGGGAAAATGATATGCTGAGTCGCGATATCGCGATGTGGCGATAATTAAGGCTCAAATTATGAGAAGGAAATCTTAGATTAGGCAACTAATTAATCTTGCCATAATCATGTCGCAACTTCGTGAATCGGGGTTTTGGACACTTTAACTTCATGAAAGAAAGTGCCGAGTGGCGATGTGCCGAGAACCAAAACTAACCATGGTTAGCTTTTTACCTTTAGTTCTCGACCAAGGTTCTCACAAAAGTTATTGTGTTCTCGGATATCGGGGATGTAAGAACAAAAAATTGGGTTTGACGAATGCCGAGGCGCGAAATCCCGACGATGTCTAATCAAGGGTTAAAGGTTTTACCATAGTCAATGCCATGGGTGAAAAACTTGAAAAACGAGTTCGCAGTTTTGCGACTCGGGACTTGTGAATTCAAAAATTAAAGTGTCCGACTTGGGATATCCCGAAATAAAACAAAAGAGCAAACATACTTGCGAAAAATGGATCTTTTTTGAAAGTGAAAAAGCATTGCTATTCAGGCGACAAGATTTCAGAGTTTTATGATTTCGGAAGGAAAAGAAAAACCACTTTAGATCTCAAGTATCAAATATTGAAAATTGCGCGAGGTGAAAAAACAAGGGCGGCTCCAACAGTAGAAACGATGGCACTGGGTTCCACATCAATGTATCTATGTAGAGCACCGTGATACTTGGGCACCATATGTCGCTCTGAATCTTTGATACCCATCTTGGTGCACAATGTATGGAAGATATTTGTGAACTCTGGTAGTGCTTGGTCTCTTTCTTGCCGTAGTTTGGTCCATTTGGTATACAAGTCGTCATAACTTCTGACAGGGTAGTATTGTTCCTTAATATCATCCCTGAAGGATTCCTAGGTGGCTGCGACTATAAATAGTGAGGGTTCCTCTGGTTCCTTTTTCTCACAGAAAGTTTCCCACCAATTTTTGACATGGGGAACGACTTTGAGGAGTGCAAAAGTAATCTTTTCTCTCTTCGAAAAGTTATGGATAGAAAAATACCCTTCTAGTAGATTCAACCACTTGTCTACAACGTCTGCTTCTATCTGACCTTCAAATATAGGAATATCAAAGTTGATTTGTACCTTGAAGGGGGCGACACCTCCACTCGAGGAAGATGCATCGCCTATTGGTAGCGGCTGAAGGATTTGCACGAAACTATCCATCATCTCGGTCCTCTGTTGCATGAGGGCTTCCTCAAGAAACATTTTGAAAGGATCTCATGTCCTGTCATATTTATTTTCTCCTTCCATGAGAGGTCGCTTGGGCTTGTGAGATATTTTGTAGTCAAGAGAAACAAGCTCGAGACCCAATTCTTTGTACCCTGACCTCGTTGGGGACATGCATTAAGACGACAAGGAGCAGACCACTCTAATACCACTAATGCAGATTTTATGAGCATAACGAAATGACTACAAATTATTAAAAGATTCTTAACACAGAATAATAGAGATACAGTAAAACTGGTTTTCTATTCAATAAGGAAATAAGTTGAAATTGTAAAATGCAACGGAAAAAAAAGCTTGTTTGAATGGTGGCGGCTTATCTTTGAGAAGAGATGTGACGACTACGCTCATTCACAAGAAGATGATTACAATGAGGCTATGAAGGCATTTTTAGAATAAACATGAATGCCCAAAACCCTAGACATCCAAAAACCTAACCCTAGGAGATGAAGCGCCAAAATGCATGTGGGCCCCGTTTGGGTAAGTTAATACATCAACTTCCCGGGGTCGTAACTTTTGCATACAATCTTCATTTTAGGCACACAATATCCTATTGGAAAGGTCTAAGCAAGAAGACCGATTTTTGACTAGCCCAGGTCAATGCCTTTGGCAATTGCCTGGGCCCCAAATTCCCAAAAAACGTTGTTTAGGGCCTCAAAATGGCCTTGGAAGTTTGGAACCCGAAAAACTGCCGAAAAACTTCCAAGGTGGAAGACTATTTTTCGAGCCAGTGGAATAGGTGGGTGGCCACTGATATCCACTTGGATCACTTACAACACACAAGAAGGCATTCAGTCTCCTTTCTCATTCAAGGAACCAGACAAACCTAAGTACCAATTTATGACAATTTCAAAAGCCATGAAACTACGAAGATGGATTGATGAAGACACTGCATTTGGTGGCGATTCCAAAAAGAAACATGGATCATTATATCACATCATGCGGCTATGGGAATTTCATATGAATGCATGTCAAGGATTGCTGGGACTATGTGGGAAGCCCACTGTGGCATATGACTGACAAGGACTTGTTTTTGTTGTGGCCATGGAAGGAGGGGCTATTAAATTGTTTGATCTTTTGTTCTTATGATAAGGGGAAATTTAACACTTTCTTACTTGGTGGAGATACTGCAGAGGTGTATGATATTAAGTTCAACAATGATGGTAAGAAAATTCTTTTATGCACAATGAATAACCATATTTATATTTTGGATGTTTACGATGGAGAAAAGTGTTGTAGATTTGTCTTAGAAGCTTGTTCTGATAATCTTGAGGCATGTTGCATAGTTTTGCTCTCAAATTCAGGGGATGGAAGCCTTAGTGCATGGAATAGGAGAAATGAGGTAGCATGTTGGACAAATTATACAGGGATTCCAACTGTTGTATGTTTACAAGTGAATCTTCAGTGTTATCTCTTTGGATCCTTGGCCACTTAAACGTACCTCTTCTGGTACAACCAATAATGAGGTTACTCCCAAAGAATAGATACAATCCACTCTAACTGTGTTTTATTCTTAAATGGAATCTGAGCAATTTCTAATGAGGCATGCCCATATTTTCCTGTTTGAAACAATATTTTGTACATAAGGCTATATATTATGGAGACAAGTTTGGGGTGTTAGAGCATTTCCAAAACTTGTTTGGACTGCTACAGGTTGTAGTGAATTGATAGATGATAAAAACCCTCAAACAAGGAAAGAAATGGGGGTTAAAATTTTTTGATACAACTGATTTTGTGCAATAGTTTGGTCTTCCATCCAAAACAAGGACAAAAAGGGCAATCTGCCATTTCCTATTCTGGTTTTCTAATTGTTTTGATTCTTAGCAGAGAGCATATTTGGAGGAAGAACAACTACATTCATCTCTAAACTATGGACCCGTTCAATACTTACTTCATTTGGCATGAGGACATGCCAATCCTCAGGCATGGGGGGGATGCTGGCTTGCTAAATTGACATCTTTTACACCATCAATTGGTCTCCTTTTATCTTTTCTACGCACCCGTTCACTATGCCTATTACCACATTTACCCATACTTGTGTGCCTAACAAGCTTGATGAGTAAAATGTTGTCAATATTTATAATTTCCTTTGTTTTTGATTATTTAGAGAGGATTTGGATTAATCTTGATGATGAAGGTTTTTGACAATTTAGTTCCAATACCTAGTGTTCAGTTCCTGCACCTGACTTCCATGGTTAGCATATGTGCGCACACCCAAATGAAAAATTACCACAAGGGTTTTGAAGATCTAGATGCCAACATGGTGTGTGTCCCTTGGTTCGTGCTTAGGTCACATATGACAGCCTCCAACCCGTGGTCAAACATGATCAGTCAAATATGTGCCAACTTAGAAACAATGATCTTCTCGTGCAATTTCTGAGTTGATGGAGGTGAATTTGGAAAATATAAAACATGGGTTTTGTGCAGAACAACTTCATCTGTGTCAAATAAAAACGGTTTTCTCAAAACACATACAATTTAGGAGATATGGTCATTTTTCTAATCCGGGTTTGCTCAAATTTGTTGTTATGTCCACCTTCTCCAATGTTCTAGACAAATGGATGCGCCTAACCAACAAAGGGGTCGAATCAATCTATTCTCATCTCTTTCATGATGTGTAGAATTATTTGTAATCATATCTTGGGTTATCTTTGTAACCAAGATCCATCAAATATGAGACAAACAAATATCTTGTGAACTAATTATGTATTGACCATTTTGATTTGAGAAAATTAGTTCTTATCCAGTCCCTTGCTCTTCCTGTATATATGAAACCATAAAACATAGGAGGGTAGGAGCATGGTAAATAGGATCATTTTATAAGGAAGTTGAATTTGTGCTTGGGAACTTGTAATCTCTGAATCTCATGCTATAATAATTAGTTGCTGATATTTTGTTCCCATCTTTGAAGTGCTCACTTAGTTTGTAAGTTTCCCACAACATGTGCTAGGTTTGGTAGGATCCCCATTCCTTGGCATGCGTTGTGTTCATTTATTTTTAGTTAGCTGGTAGATCTAATTTCCATTTCTAGATTTGTTAAATGCCTTTTATTTATCAATCCTTTGATTTAGATAAAAAACATAGATACAATGGCTTAGAACCAAAGATCATTGTTGTAATTGCATACATTTGGAAGTACAAGAACATTTGGACTTATCCAGTGAAACATTATACTTGGATCCGGTTAAACGTGATTGACATTCGTGGTGAATGGATGGTAGATGCCTCTATGTTTCATGTAGTTTTCAAGCTTTATTTTAGTTCGCCATAGAAGTTAAATCCACTGAAGATTGAATGACTATTTTGATCTGCTTTATAAGTGATCACAAGAACTCTTGGGAAAGACTGTGGTTTGTGCCAGAACAACATTTGAGTAACTCTCATCTAGGGATGTAACTCTGTGGAGTAGTTCAATTTGTCAGCATTTCTTTGATAGGTCATCGTAGGCTCTAATCCTGCATTTCCCGTGATTGCATCTCAAAGCTTACAAGCTCCTAAGCAGATGATTTGATGTCCAAAATTTATTACATATAAATATCCCCATAGCAAGTTGTCTGATGGCGAAAATAATTATACAACAAACGAGCACGAGGGCCTTGCCATGGTATATGCCTTGCAGAAGTTTCACCATTACTTTTTGGGAACCCCTTTCAAATTCTTCATTGACCATTTTTTGCTCAAGTATTTGGTCAATAAGCCAATGTTGGGAGGGAGAATATGCCGCTGGTTGCTTCTCTTTCAGAAATTCGAGTTCGAAGTAGTTGTCAAACCTAGGAAATATAATGTTGGACTAGATCATCTATCATGGATCGAGTCTGGAGAAACTAGTTGGAGGCTCGATGATGAACTTCACGATGTAGAACTCTTCCGCGTCAAAGCAGTTCCTGATCAATTAGTTGATATCGTTGAATTTATCATGTCAGGACAGACTTCCACAAGATTTACTCTAACCCAACATCGTCAATTGGTGACTTGTAGTGTCGATTATCAGTTGATTGTTGGAAAAATTTATAAGTTGGAAGCTGATGGCATTCTGTGAAAATGTGCCTTAGAACATGAACATGACCTAATTTTGTATGAAGCACATGAGGGAATTGTAGGAGGGCTCAATCCTGGTAAGGCCATCGCACACAAAGTTTTGTGCACAGGGCT
Source organism: Picea engelmannii (assembly GCA_009831015.1). Classification (NCBI taxonomy): domain Eukaryota; kingdom Viridiplantae; phylum Streptophyta; class Pinopsida; order Pinales; family Pinaceae; genus Picea; species Picea engelmannii. Next base: position 64,370 of record ML787435.1, on the reverse strand, counting down.
TTGGTGGCCCTCACTCTTTGTTGATGCCAAGGAATATTGTAAACATTGCGATGTATGTCAATGGGTTGACAAGCCTTGTCGAAGAGATGAGCTCCCTCTTTTTCTGGTTATAGCATTGGAATCGTTTGAGAAGTGGGCAATTGATTTTGTGGGCCCGATCAATCCTCCCACGCATAGGACGAGTGTGCACTATATTATTACCGCCACTAAATCTCTGACGAAATGGGTTGAAGCCACATTGGTTAAGGATTGTACAATAGAAATGGTAGCGTGGTTCAGTTTTTAGAATGTGATTACTAGGTTTAGTTGTCTGAAGGTGTTGATGAGTGACGAAGGCTCGCATTTTTGAATGATACCATTCGAGAACTCACTCAAGAGTTCATGATCCATCACCAAAAGAGCATTCCTTATCATCCTCAAGCTAATGGTATGGTCGAAGCTTTCAATAAGATTTTAGAATATGTTCTAACCAAAGTTTGTAATATGCAGCATGACGACTGGGATCAACAGATCCCCGCAGTATTATGGGAATATCGAACACCTGCAAAAACATAACGAAGCACACTCCATTCATATTGGTTTATGGCAAAGAAGTAATCATGTTGCTATAATTTGTTGTTCCCATCCTATGTATTGCTCCAACGACTCACATGACCGATGAACAATCACTTAAACATGGGTTAGATGAACTCATGGAGCTAGAAGAGGACCGTCTGGTGGCGGGATTCAACCAAGTGATCGAAAAGAAAAGACATAAGGCATGGCATGATCACAACATATGCTATAAAATCCTACATCCAAGTTATTTGGTGTTGTTTTACGAAAACATATATTTACAACACCCTGGTAAGTTACGTATGCGTTGGTTGGGCCCTTTTCACTTGGTTTACATAAGAGAAGCTAGTGTTGCCAAGATAGATACATTACAAGGACAGTCATTCAAAGGACTTGCCAATGGAAGTAGGTTGAAGGTGTACTATGGCCCGCAAGGGTCACCTATCATTTATACACACTTCTCCAACCTAGAGTTCACATAGGGTAGGCTTAGAATAACATGGAAAACATGTAGAATAGTACATATTCGACATAATTCACCTTTTTGGTAGCATAGGATACAATTGAGTCACTTATACCAATTATATAGATCAACATGTTTGCATATTCTTAGACTTTCCAATTCGAGTCGAAGTTATGGTTCATGTACAAGGTACTAGCTCTAGCAGGGGATTCACACGAGAATGGGATGAGCTACATGGTGCTAAATTACATTGAAAGGTCAAGCAATCCAGTTTGGCCAAATCACACACAATGATGGTACATAATTAGTTATGACCCCACATTCCAAAAGGCACATCACCAATACGACAAATCTGAACTGTTATCTACTCACCTATGGGGCTTCATCGAAGCTATGTAGTTCTTCTCTGATCATTGACATCGATCAGTTCTTTGTCTCATTCTGGCTTGCACCTCCAACCATTATCCACTCTATATATAACCGTTTATGCCCACCCACACATCGGAGAGATCCTCCATGTCCCATTCTCTCTCTCCCCCATCCTTCACTCACACACCCTTTGTCTTTGTGCTTCCTAGTATCCCTCCATTCTCCACTGATATTACCATATCCCTTTCAAGGTCCCATTTCATGGCTCAACTTAGTAGAATTTTCGTGCCATGTAATTCCCAGTCCGACCATGCAGCTAAAGATCCCACATTCTAGTTCTCACAAAGGTTGACAATTCGAATTCAATTGTTAGGTAGAGGCCCCACCCTCTTATTTAGCAACAAGACACAACATAATACCACATAGGTCCATGAATTTTTCTTCGAATCTGTGATATTATGCCATCTCTCTAGCATGAAGCTAGTTTTCCTATTGCCATGGATAATCACCTTTGCTGAAGCAGATAGCCCAAGGCTGCGGGTTATCCTCTCCACTAGGCTAGGAGGTCCCCATCTTCCATCCTCTATTGCTACCTCAACGAGACAAGAGGATGACGATGGTATCTCCCATTGGATCTCTTCCTCGAGATCTACTTCTCATAGGTAAACAAGTATTTGGGCCAAGTTCTAGTTGTCTCACTTGGTTCAGTTAGGGGGTCAGTTTCTGGATGATGTGCTTCAAAAATATATCTCACTCACCACTACTGAAACCCTCAAAGAGAGAGAGTTCAATCATCTGGCTAAATGAGGCCCAAAGCCATCGTTTACCTTAAGGACTGCTCGACTCATTCCAAGGCCCGTGTCTGGCTGCACCTATAGCATAGACAAATGCTTTTCTCTTACTCAAACATGGCTGCAACCACATCTTGGTTTGATTCTTTGGTTATATAATGATGATGATTTGCTCTTACTCAATTCTTGCATCAATCACTCCATGAGGCACTTGGCTTGAGGATGAGCCAAATAGTAGTGGTGAGGGCTTGTTGGCACCCAAATTTTTGGGTAAATATCATGCATGTGCACAAAAGAAGTTATGCATGCCTATTCTAGTTTTGTGCACACTCAAGCAACTACATGATGGGTGACAAGAGGAACGTGCACTAGATCAATTTTTGCTAATGCGCGCTGGTTCAAGTTATGCCAATGCGCATCGATCCAAGTTTTATGATGTGCGTCAAAAAATAAGAAGACACTACATGCATGTTGGAATCAAGAAAAGAATCTTCAGGAAATATTCTCGAATGATTGCTTTAGGTAGCACAAGGGATCTTGGAGAAGTAAGAAGATGAGTTGGCAAGGTAGTTAATATTACCATGATTCCAAAGAGGCTACATGGAATGCATGTGGGACTGGCAGTCAAAGGAGCTAGTGGGGTAAAACTGAAAGTGACAGAGTGCCATAGCTAAGAAGTAGATAAAAGGGAGCAATAATGATAGAAAGTGGGTTGTTGTTATGGTAGTTGTGGGTATTGTTGTTGTTAGTCAATTTCCGGTATTGTTGTTGTTAGTCAATGCCCTTGAGATTGCTCTAAGCCTATGCTTTGTAGTCTAGGTCTTTAATATATACAAATTCTGAAGGAAAGCGCATGGCGCTATGTAATGAAACACATGGAAAATGTATAAGAGAGCAGGGCTTTGCTGCTGTCAATTGATGAGTTGCTTAATGTATGTCTGTGAATGGTTGAATGAAGATAATAAAGCTGCAATGATTCTGGTATTATGATGTGTTGATAATGTGTCAATTGAATACATGTGTTGTTTTTATATATTGTTAGTTGTTAAGTAGTTGCAATGAATAGTACGAATGCCAACCCATATGGGTTTTTGTGTAATTAGTCCTTCATCAACAACACAAGACTAGATGGTCTCTGTGATTCTCAGGTTGTCTCAGGTGAGACCTTCTTCCCTCTTTGGCTGAGGATTTATATGCCAACGCCTTGGGGTTTTTGTGGGTCAACTCTAGATGAACCTTGGGTCTTCAACCCCCTAGCGTTAAGAAGGACAGGCGCAAGCGCAAAATGATCCAACAATAATGGATCAATTGGTATGTGGAACCTATTGCATTTACGCTTTAGATTTCAAGGTGACCTCAGATCTCCAGGTAAGACCTACCTTGGCTTTTGGGTTACCCACTTGGAATTCTAGTTTATTTATGTCAAATTTAAGATAAATTTATAGGAATTTGGTTAAGTTTCATCGGTTGGTTCTTGTAATCTAGAATTTGAACCTTGGAAATGGTGTTAATGTTTTGATTTTAGTTTTGTGGAAGGTGCTTTATGGATTATGGTTTGTTGGGTTCCAACACTATATTATCTAGGTTGGTTATCTTTGTGTGATTCCCCTCTAGAATTCTTTTCACTCAGTAATTTGTTGAGATTATTGGGTAAAATGACTTACTACAGGTTGGAATTTCCAAAGGAGGTGTAGGGTTCTTATAGTTTCTTTAACATTTATGTTGGATATAGATTCTTCCTTGGGCCTCGATTTCTTCAACCCAATTCACATGAGTAATACATATAATCAAATAGAATCTTTTTTATTTGAGTGACATCCAAAGTAAGCGAGAACAAGCACCATTATGTATCTCGACATGCAACTATTGTGAACTTATTGGTATAACAAAGATAGAGGATTGAAATTTTGGAAGCATAATCCAACTTGTTACAAAATTTCTCACTCAATATCCACAAGTACTCTCTCTCCTCAACTTCAAACAATAGAGTACCACTCAATTATGCATAGGAGGAATTCAAGGAAGATCATACAATCCACCAACTAAAGGAACCCATGGACATTTAACAATTGTAATCACCCCAATTAGACGTTGAAATCACCCCTATCAGATGTTGGACAGGAAGATGCTAAGATGATAATAGCTAGCATGTATTTTGTTAGCTCATATGTTTTTCACAGTTGTTATACTTTTAGGTGTCTTTATTAAGTAGGTTGATTGTAGAAAAACTTGGAATGTATTTATTATAGTCTATAACAATCTCTCATATGTAGCATAAGAAAATGACTTGTTTTTCCTTAAAGAACCTATGGAATAGTCTTTTTGTAAATTGTTATTAGTTTGACAATAACCTTTTTTTAATACAACATTTCCCTGTTTCAATTTTTTTATAAAAAATATAGGTATTTGCAACCATTCTGGAAAAGATAATAGAAAATGTCATGGTTGATCATGGGGTAAAGATTACGATTATCTATTCCATCTATTGGGATAACATATTAGGTTGACCACCTTTCATCCACATGGATATTACCATTTAGGTGCCCAACCATACAATGTGAAAACCTATCAGGAGGTTGGTCATCATTAAGACCAATTTCTATGGAATCAAGACCCATGCTAAATTTGAAGCCTTATGACTTCCGTGGGATGCATATAGGGTAGTGTTTTAGCAAGATTGGATAACACGAGGGGCATTGTTTGTCTCACAAACTGGGCTTAATTTACAATGTCTACTTGGGGTACATTAAGAACCTTTTTTGAGATTAAAGCTCGTAAAATAATTATGATAACAAAATTTGAGGGAAGGTAGGACCCAATTGAGGACATCGAAAGGTTTATAAAGAGGTTGAAATAATTCTGATAACAAAATTTGAGGGAAGGTAGGACCCAATTGAGGACATCGAAAGGTTTATAAAGAGGTTGAAGTTATTTTCTAATAAAGGATGAAAAACTTTGCAATTACACTTGGGAAGATATCATGCTAGTGTTGAATGGCTCATTTCATCCCAAAGCCATAAATTACTTTAACAAATTTAAAGCCATGTTCATGTGTTGATTTAGTAAGATAAAATGTGTAATGTTTGTAGATATTATGGAATGGTGAGGCTACGACACAAGCAAATCTTGATGTAGATAAGGAAAGATTAGCTAAAGCAAATCAACTATCCCAAGGAAATAGCGACTCATATGCTACCTACTTTCATCGATGGCTTTGTGTAGAAATGATACTTCCAAAAGGGGAAGAATTGGGAAATGAAATAACACCCAAACATTTTGTGGTTGACCTAAACATGGAACCTATAGATGATAACGATACTATGGTGGAAATAATAAGAAATATTTATCGATCTACATGAGTACATATATATGACTATAATGAAAATCTCATTTTTAAATTTGATGAAGAATCCCTTTTAGAGAACTACAAAAAAGAACAGAATGGCAAATAGATAAAAGAGAACCCCACATATTAACAACACATCCAAACAAGGCTAGGATTAAAAGTATCATAATATTTTCCATCGTTAATTGTTGAGGCAATAAGATTGTTTCAAGAAATTGTTAATAGTTTTTCTTATAGCTACCATGATCTCAAAGGTATTATAAAGGGGGGTTTAGAGAGTTAAGAAATGAAATCCAACCTAATTATAAATCAATGAGGCAACACCCTTATCATATGAACTTGTAGCATAAGGTGGATATCCATGAGGAACTTCAAAACATGCTTTATGTAGGGATCATTTAACTTGTAGAGAAGCATGAGTGGTTCTTCCAAACAATTGTGGCAAAGAAGAAGAATGGAAAGCTCAAATTTGTATGGACTTTTGAAAATTGAGTTGGGTGATCATCAAAGACCCTTTCCTGACTGTTATCACCTAAAAATCGCTCACAAAGTTATATAGGTGATCACCAAAAGAGTCATTAGTACAACATAATAAGGTGTTATTCCATGGCACTAATACACCATGCTCAACATAACACCAAAACTATACAAAGTGGGTTTTTAATGCATTTGCATGACTTTACAGTGTGGGGTTTGTGTGATATGCGTAGGCCTATACGACTATTCCTTTGAATGCCACACAAGTCAACCCAAAATGAAATTTAAACCACATTTGGCACGATAAATGCCAAAAATCCCATCAAAGGTACTCCAAGGCCAAGTTACTAGACATCCTCAAGCTCCATACCCATTGAAGGTTGGTACTTTAGTGGTTCCATGTCTCTTGAAGGCATGGGGAACCACAATCAAACGTGCACCATTCACACTTGGAACTAACTTTAATGGAGCTTGAATTTTTGGCTATAAATGATTTGTAAACTGCCGTGGATATTCCATTGGACAGTTCGTCACAATAGATCTAATAAAAATACCGAAATCTTTACTATGAAGGTTAATTTTCTTTAGATCTCAGATTCTTTAACTACTGGTTTTCTGCTTAAATGTATGAAATAGTTGAAATGTAAAAAATAGAGAACATAAATAAATACTCACATACCATCCACAAATAAATACAAGATATGACTTGGGAGCCCAATACGGGAGAAAACCCAATTAGACGGTGAGGCCGCTCTGCTCTCTTTTCTTCAAATGTAAGTGCAAAGAAAGAGGCACTCCCTGTGGAGTTGACTTTGACATTGTGGCCTATATGGATGATTCAAAATGTCTCCTCCTTTGTTATGCTATCAAAATACCACTCCTAGGTTCTCTACTCAACTATGGAACAAAATACAATGTTAAAGAATGGAACCCGTTCTTCTCCTAGCAGCCCAATATTTAACATAGCCCGATAGTCGTCTAGGGTTAGAGTATTGACTTCCTCAACCCTCAACTAGTGATCAGGTTTGGACCTCCTAGAATGTTCTATAAAATCCACTACGTGGCTAGCCCCACATGTTTAAGTAATGGGGGTTGATGTGGCATCCACTCACCATGATGATCTATACTGTAGGTCAACTTGCGGGAGGCATACTTTCACATATGAACTCCAATTGAAGAAATTATTGAATTTTTGGAAAGGTCTCGGTGTGTAGAACATAGACCATAAAAAAGTTTCATTTGATGCCTCAAAATGGCTCTGGAAGATTTCAGACAATTTTTTGGACCTAAATTTTGAAATTTGGACCGATTGCTAAAATGACTCTATAAGTTGATTCCTCCATTTTTTTCACCCATAAAGCATTGAGATAGATGATAAATAATATAATGATCCAATCCATATCAATAAATAAGAGCCATGGAGAAACATCCAAACAAAAGAATATTAAACAAGGTTATGCTGCCTAAGTAACCCTCAAAAAATCAGTTTTTGGTCCATTCTTGCATAAGTAGATAGTCAACTTAGCTTCATAGGGAGGTTAAGAAGAACCATGCTTCTTTCCCTTGCCACATGGATAGCTTCTTAAAAGGCACATGAACTATTAACTAGATATTTTCATTTCGTCACTTGGATTTTCTGGGACTAGGAGTGAATCTTCCCAACTTAGTATGCTCTCTACGTCACACCTTAGGGTGATCTAGGTCAATCAGAAAAGTTTAAGATCTCTTCATCTCCCTTCTAATTCAACCGACACTTAGAAAATTAATTAGTTGGATTAACACACCCTCATACATGCACATATTCATGTTTTTATTTTGCAATTTGGAACTAGGATTTAAAGGATTGAAAGGACCACCATTGTTGATATCTTTTGCAAACTAGGTTAGTTTCTTTTTTCTCAAGATAGTTGAAAAAAGAAAACACTTAAGGAGTTAAAGGATTTGAAAGGACCCCAAATGTCCATATCTTGACAACTTAGAACTACTTTTACTTTTCACGCAAATTTTCATTTTTTGCAAGGTTGCAAGTTACATTTAGTGGTTAATTAGGAGGAAGTGATGGACTCCACAAAGTCCACATGTTCCAGTCACACATATATATTTTCACAGTTTACACTTGCACACACCTTCACTCACACAGAAAAGGATTTGGAAATCCACCTTGGTTGAGTATACTTTTCCCCTTGCACCAAAAAACAATCTTGGAGAATTAGAAAACCTAAGGAATTTTTGTTGGCTTGAGGTTCCAGACACAGGGTTTGAAAGGATTTACCAACAAATACCCCATTAGTGTCAACATATTCAATATTCAAGGACTGAATAAGGTCTCACCCGAGACGCCATGAGAAATACAGAGACCAAACATTTGTGCATTCCATGAAGGAATAATATACACATGAAACACTTAGCTCAGAGGTTGCACATTAGATTCTATTCATTCATATCAACAATCATATAAGTAAATCACAATCTAACATATATAACAAGCATTCATCCATTACAGAGCTCATGACATGAAGTATCAATTGTGCCTCATGCTTTCATTCATTAATTCCAGTCTCCAAATTATCATTTAGATATGTAAAGGGTTGTAGCCTTCATAGAGATTCATTGAGATTTAACTGGAGACTAGAGACTTAGATCTTGATTTTCTTTCTCTCTCATATTACAATTACAACTCTATAATTACAATGAACAAATCAACTAAGACCAACAATAATGAACCAAAATAGCAACAATTATTATTCCACATGCATTCCTTTTATCTCTACACAAGCATGGCAATGATAAAAAATCTGCCAGCTCACTAACATGCTCAGGCATGACCAATTGGTCGGTTACAAAAAAATTATGATCCATTACAATTGATGATGACTGGATATGAACACGATTTCTTACAATTCTTTACGTGACACCTTAGTCGGCATGTGAGCTACAAAATGGTTGTCATAGACACAGTAGAAAATAGTCGACGTGCATTAAATAATGGCGTTGCGTGGTACAAAAATTGTGGTGTGCGCATGATCTTGTCAAAACCTTGGTGATAATATCCCCCCAATACTATTAGTGTTAGGAATAGGATTGCGGAGCAATAATAAAAACAAATCAAATTGAATGTAGAAATAAAACACAAAAGAACACAATACAATAGAGAGACGTTGATATACATGGTTCACCCGACATGAGCTATGTCCAGGGAGAAACAACCAGTCCTTCCTTTATTCTGTCCAATAAAATGAAGGGATAACAACTACATCACATCCAATGCAACCTCCTCTTCACTCTCTCACAACCTCCTCTCTCAGACACATTACAATCTCTCACCATGAACAACCACAATACAATGCCCTCTTAAAAAAAGGGGTTTCCTTCTAGGGAAAAAGGTACCAACATAAACTCTACCATAAGATCTATGACTTAATAATGTATGGTATATATTGACTATGAAATTAAAATGTAATATATAGGATCTCGTGACATCCAAAATCCCTAATCCATTGACCTAGATTAGATTACAACCTTAACTCCTTAATCGGAATTAGAAAACCATGGGCCATAAAATTATGTGCCAAAACTGCCCAAAATGGATGCAAAAAACCACCAGGGGTTGTGATACTAATGATGCAAAGAATATAACACAAAAAACCCACTAGGGATTGGGATCTAAATGTGGTTGAAAAAAAACCTCTAACTCGGAATATAATCAATCTCTACAACCAACAATTAGTTGGCTCATCCTAAACCCATCAAACTTCATTGCGGTGCGATAGATGACACCTTTTGCATGAGTTGGGTGAAGAAGTTTTGGAACTTTGATTCAAAATGATAAAAAATCTCCAGGATTTCCTTCATGTCATGGAAAAAATTGTTGACCTGTGCCGGTGTGGCCGACCTAGATGTAGATTAATCTGTGTGCCCAATTTGATCACTAGGGTTGCCTTTGCCTACGCATATACAAGTGCATAGTAGTAATGTTGGGACCGCTCTTGTGCTTCCAACACAACGATGGAAAGTGTCTATTGCTCAGTTCAGGGGGATGCAATTTATCAATGAAGGTCAGATATCTCTGTCATGGCCTCCTTGCGCGCTGTAGGTTGGAGAGAGGCAAGCAATTGCTTCTTGTCATTGATATGTGCCTCACTTGTGTGTATACAATATTCAATTTTACTGATTTCAGGGGAATTCTATAGGTGTGTCCAGAGATAGACGATGTAGTCGACCACCCCCAAGAATCCACCCGTGCTTGTCTTGGTGAAGCAACTTTTTCACGATAACAATCTTGTTTTGCAACTCCACCTGCTCTCATGGTTTGGTGCTCTTCATTTTTTCCTGTAGCTCAACATTTTGTGCTTGTAGATGCTGGACAACCTCCTTAAACTTGATAATTTTACTTTATGTTGGGAGGTTAGGAGCTTCACCAAACGAGTTGGGAATGCTCACATATACTTCCTCCACGACACTGAGTAATAAGGTGTGTGCAACCACCTTCACCGTCAGACTTCCTTGTGTGCAGTTATCTCCCACACATGTCTCTACTACAACTCTGTATAGGACTGGCTCAACATGCACTGCTCATCAGCCAATTCATTCATTATCTTTTCCATAAACATTTATAGGTCCTTTGAAGGTATCTACACCAAGTCCATCTCAACATAAAGAAATGATTGAGGCTCTTAACTAGTGGATGCATCAAAGGTTGTCAAGGCTATTGGATTTAGTTATAACACCCACTTATGTGTACTTGTGCGTGATGATGTGTTGCTATTTATGATCATCTGTTCCTAGAACGTGGGGTTGGTCTATGCTCTTGCAATTTCAAGTGCATGACAGAGCTTACCCAACTGTTGTGTTGACTCCCAATGCAACAACTACTGCACTTCCAAGTTGGAGTGTAGCACCTTGACGATGCTTTGGACTAACATGAGGGAAGGCCCTAGCTCCTGCCCTTAAGCACTTGTGTATATGTCTAGGATCTCCATCTGACTAGTCAATATACCACACTTGGAGGATTTCATAGTCATCTGAGAGGGGGGTCTCTTTAATGGGTGTGACGCTGGTAGGCCGTGACAGATTGGATGCGTGCTCTTGTGAGCTAAACCCAGTGGTTAGGTGTAATGAACCAAATGATTAAGATATCGATATAAATTATAAGTACACACCATGTACACCAATGTGAGTGTGGAGCACAACTCCAAGATAGATAAGATAGATGAGTTACACAATAACTTCTTAAAGAATAAGAGAATTTCCTCCAAATAACCAAATACATTCATACATAGAAATTCACATCCCTACAATAATGAATACATGATCTCTATATATACCTATTCACACAATACACATGAGGCCCCTTTACTATTAGGCCAACACTATTACTTATACATTTGCACATTACATGTACATTTATCCCTTTATATGCCCCCCCTTGGGGTCATATCGTATACTTTTAACCCCATATATGCCCCCCTCGGGTCATAACATAAGACCCTCCTTCAAAAATCTTTGTCCTCAAAGCTCTGCAATTAAAGGCTTCACATGTGATGAAATCAAGTAATATGGTTTTCTTATGTTTCTGCTTTCTTCATTCCATTGATGATGATCCATCCATCTAAAGTCAATTCTTTTTGGTCTTAATCCTTGGTGGCTAGTTGTTGCATACTTTTCTTTCCTTTGATTCCATGTATTGTTGTTGTAACTTCTCCATTTTTTAGTGGTTTTAGGTCGCTGGTAATAGCTTGTTGAAGAATGTTTTTGTGATGCCTTGTTCCATGAATATTGATAAGCATTCCACCTTCTTCCTTGATAATGTTGATATCCACCTTCTTGTCTTCCTTGAAATCTTTCCTAGTAATGAGGGGGTCGATATGGTTTCACATTTGATGGTTTTCCTTCACTCTGCACATGCATTTCATCTATCTTCTTTTAAGAGATAATGGAAGCCTCTATCCTCTTTGCTTGGTCTTTTATTACTCTAGCCATGGAGATAATACCATCATATTTGGCATGCACATCCTCTAGATGAAGTTCAACTTCTTCAAGTATCTTCTGGTGACCTTTTTGAAGCTTGTCTTCTTTGTCCTTTGGAAGCTATAATGTCACCCCATTTATAAAATTTTGACGTCCTTCTTCAATTCTGGATTGCAATTTCAATTTTACCTCATTAGTATTTAGGGATTCCTCAACCTTCTTGCAAATTTCCTCTTTAATTATTTTGGTAGATTCTTCATCCAAGATCCTTCTTTGTTCTTGATTTTGATAATTCTTCTTCTCTTCTTTCAATCTCTTAACTTCATCCAATAGTTTTTTATTATGGTTTCTTAATCTACCTATTTATTCATCTTTCTTTTTCATTTCTTTGTTTGACTCATCATTTTCCCACTTTCCTTTTCTAGTCTTTCCATGTTTTAATTTGTGAACTTCCTTAATGAGTGCTTCATTAAGGTCTCATATCTTAGATAGCTCACCACCCTTCTTCTTGATTTCTTCCTTTACTTCATTTAACTCATCTTGAGTTTTATTCATCTCCTCCATTTTTGTATCCTTGATCCATTTATTTGAGAAGAGTTTTTCAAATGCTTCTCATGTGTAGTTCCATCTAATATCCTTGTCAATACTCATCCAACACTTTTGAGCTTCACCCAAAAAATATGTTTTTGTTGTTTAAAGAGTCCTATCATATTGCTTTACCAACATCAACCATTCCATGGGATTGATTTCATATTTATCTTCATCTCCTGTAAATTGAGGTATTTCCATTGATTCTTAATTGAGGTCTAACCCCAACCCTCAACTTACAACCTCAATATATTAAAGATAATGATGTCAAATAGTTAAAATATTTTTTTTCTGATATAGTCTTCTATGTTTTCTCTTTCCAATGAATGTGATAAGAAAGACGAGTTACACAATAACTCCTTAAATAATAGGAGAACCTCCTCCAAATAACTAAAATACATTCATAAATCACAATTCACATCCCTACAATAATGAATACATGATCTCTATATATACCTATTCACACACTACACATGAGGCCCCTTTACGATTAGGCTGACCCTATTACTGATACATTTACATATTACATGTACATTTAGCCTTGTATATTCCCCCCCTTGGGGTCATATCACATACATTTAACTCCATATAGGTTCCTCTTGGGTCATAACATTAGGCTTGGTGCAATATGTGTTAGTTTTCCTTTTACGGGCTTCGTTTTCTCTATGGAAGGGTGCGCTCGTTTCCGCCGTCCCTCTGGTTATTTACCTGCCCCTTTGGCTGCACACTCCTTCTTCATCTTCATCAGTGTTTCCAAAATATCTATTCCTTCCTCTAGTGTGGGCCACACCAACTCTAACCACTGCACGACGACATTCTAAATGTCCTCCTCATTGATGCAAAATGGGAGGACTTCGATAGGCATCTATTGATACGTGAGCGGGATGATGAAAACATTATGAAAGTCAGCTTAAAAAATAGTATAATCCTCATGCCTTTCCACTATGTTGCATGGTATGCGAAAGAATTCAGTAGTTTCCTGAATCATTTCAATGCACCATAGCTAGAAATCTATGTTGTTCTCACGTTGAAAGTCTTTTTATGTGCTATTCCTCTCTTATGTTACATTCTAATTTGAACATTTTACCTTCGTTTGTAGTAGCTACCCTTTTTGTTTTACTAAGGTATTTGCATCCATCTTTGTTAATAATAAAAAAGTTGGTGGCAAGTTGATTGTTGTTATTTTTTCTAGTTGGTTACTTTGCCTTTTGACACCAAAGATTCTCCCTAGAAACTTCAGGTAAATAAAGACAATATTTCATCTCAAGTACACACATACAATAAAATTATTTTTAAGTTCCTTCAAAGCATTAGAAGAAAATACTAGTTTTAAAATGTAAACAATGGCAAAAGATTGTTGAGCCCACTGGAGGATTTAATGTTCTCATTTGTACCCAATAGTTAAAATTTATTCTCAGTGAGTGTTTTTGTGCCCTATAGTTCTAAGGCCTAATATATTCCCAACATGTATTACAAAGTTATGTGTCTTTCAATTTTTTATAAGCCAACAAAAATATAATGGATAAAAGTGACCTCTCTTTATTGGAAATGGGTCCTTTTTAGGGACAAATGGATGATTAGAGAGGAATCCATGCATGGAATGTGACCTGTCATTATTATTAACCTTTTGGAGTTATTGATGGACATAATTATGTGCCTTCCTATTCAAGAACATCCTACAATGAACTTGTTTGAAGAGTCCTTTCATAATTAAAGAATCAATAATAAAGAATCCATAATAGGAGAGATAAATAAAATATTAATATCTTCTAATCTTGACAGAGGTGGTGCTAAGGATCAACACATATATGAACTTTGTGGTGAAATATCATCAAAATTGATAGAGGGACAAATTATGTTTCTTTTTCCAAACATGTAAAATGAGAATACTACACTTTAATGAATATATTTTCCTATTATTATATATGGTTTTGTACTTTATCGAAAAATTCTCTACGACTTCACAATGTTTTATAATTTAGTAAAAGATGTTCCAAGAATTTATGTTTAATAATTCAATGAAAGATTCACCAAGATTTTACAAGATTTTATAATTCAATGAAAGATTCACCAACATTTTACAAGATTATATAAGTTCATCACTAAGTTCATGACTTAGTGATTGCATTTGAGCAATGACGAGAATAGAGGAGGGGTGATATTGAGAGTTATTTATTTATTTCTGAACATGGAATGAGAACTAAACTGTTCGTCTTATGATATTCTATTTCCCAATCAATTATTTTATTTTAAGGGAAATAATATTACCCCAAAGAGAATTCGCTGAAGAGTATTTTCCTTGTTTTTAATTCTTTATAAAGATAAACTAGACAAAAGATTTATCCTTTGAATTTAAATAAATTTTCTCATTTCAAACAATCTAAATTAGTTTCTCTCTGTACTAAAAAGAAGTTCAAAGACAACTGATTAATAGATGTATCTAATTGTTATATCAGTTCAAAAACCAAAATGAAAATAAAAAACAAAACGAAAGAAAGCAAATGGCAAAATTCGAAAATATACATTCAAAATGAAAAACAAACAAAAAATATTTACAACTATTTACAAGGATTGAAGTGTTTTTCAGGATTTTTTTTTTTTTGAGGATTAACGCATTCACATGAAAAGACTCCTCTATGCCTTCAAGAGTTTGCAAAATAAAATTAGATGGACCAATTTTCTGAGCAACCTGAAAAGGACCCAACCACAACTTTTGAAATTTCAAATGTTTACCTTTTTCTTCATGGAATTTGTCCCATTTCAAAACTAGGTCACCAACTTCAAAATCTTTGTTACCAACAACTCTATTATAAAACCACTTCTTAATGATCATTTGATGGTTAGCAAAAGTATTCTTAGCTTTATCCCTCACTTCCTCTAGTTTGAAGATCTGATTTGTACGATATTGAAGACTAGAGCAAGGTTGTTCGTCAATGGATTGTACTAAAGCCGGGGATGGTATATAAATATTTGGTGAAAGAATAGCCTCTTTCCCATAAACTAAAAAGTAAGTGGAAGTACCCAATGCTGCTTTATAAGAAATTCGATCTTCCCACAATGCATAGATCAAGGTCTTGTGCCAATTTTTGTGGTTATCACTGATAATTTAAAAAAAAAATTTGTTTGTTGATTCAACTAAACCGTACCCCGAGGATAATAATTAGCATAATGTTTTGTTTTAATGCCCTTCTAAAGTGCAAATTACGTAAGTGACATAGTAGAAAAATAAGATGCATTATCAAAAACTAATGTGCTTTGGAGACCAAATCTTGTAATAATAAACTGATCTAAGAATGAGATTATCTGATCAATTGTAACTGATTTCAAGGGAATGGCTTCCACCCATTTTGTAAAATAATCGATGGTGGTAAGAATATATCTATGTTTCTTGGAGGAATTAGGAGAAATTTCACCAATGATATCGAGTCCCCATTGTTCGAATGGATGTTCAACAATGACGGGCTGCAAAGGTAACACTGATTTCTTTTCTTGTCCCGCTGAAGTTTGACAAATTTTACATTTTCGAACATATGCATGAGAATCTTTAAATAAAGTCAACCAATAATAACCTCCACGTAAAATTTTGTGTGCAATTGTATCACCTCCAAAATGACCACCTGCAGGTTCATCATGCAAGTCAAATAAAACTTTATCAACTTCTTAATTTTTCTAAATATCTAAGTAACATTGAATCATAATTCTTTTTGAAAAGAACATTATTGATAAGATAATATTGTGTAGTTTTTATTCTTAGAGCGTGTTTCTTTTTAAAGTCCAAATGAGAAGGTGCAGTTCCATGATTTAGATAATAAACTAAATTTGTATATTGGGAATCAAGAATATCAAGAGTAACACATACATGTTGTATATCTTCAGTGACCTTTACCTTATCCACATTTTCGGATATAGTATCGATGGTTTCAATTAATAACTTGCGTAAACCTTGACCTCGTACTATTTTTGCAGGTTTTATCTCTAAATCATATTCTTGTAACGTTGTTACCCAATTTGCTCTCTTATCCCCTAAATCTTTCTAAATGAGCAAACTTCTGATTGAGGGATGTGGAACTATTACCTTGGCATGAGATTGGATAAGGAAAGGTCTGAAATGTTTGATGGATTTGAAAACTGCATAAGCTTTCTTTTCAACATCAATATAATTTAATTATGTTCCTTGAAATGTTGAACTTTCGAAAGCAATGGGTAATTCTATGTTTTGATCATTTTTCTGTGATAACATAGATGTGTAAGATTTTTTAGAAGCAAATGTATATAGAACGATTTCCTTATCATAATTAGGAGAGAGTAAAGAAGGCGCTTGAAATATCGCTTGCTTTATAGAATTGAAAGCCTCTTTTTCGATTACATTCCACTTGAATAACATGTCTTTTCTTATCATACGTTGCAAGGGTAAGACTGTTTCTGTGAAATCCAGGATAAAATGCTTCACAAAATTAATTTGTCCAAGGAAAGATTGCATAGATTTTTTACTATGAGGCAAAGGGATTTCAGACATACTTTTAAATCTAGAAGGATCAATTGAAATTCCTTCTTTAGAAACTATAAATCCCAAAAGTTTACCTTCTTGAAGAGAAAAAAATAATTTCTTAGGATTTAAAGAAATTCCATACTTTCGACATCGTTCGAAAACTTGTTTAAGATAAGAAATATGATCTAAACGATTCTTAGAATAAATTGTTATGTCATCTAGATAAACAACATTGGATTTATTTATTAAACCATAGAAAACAATATCCATAGCTCGTTGGAAAGTTGCACTTGCATTGACTAAATCAAAAGGCATCTTTTGATAAGAGTAAGTTCCCCATTTAGTTCTGAAAGTAGTTTTGAGTTTATCATTAGGATGAAATAAAACTTGATTATATCTGGAAAATCCGTCTAAATATGATATCATTTCAGAACCTGAGACTGATTTAAGAATTTGCTCCATTGGAGGTAATGGAAAATTATCTTTTTCGAAAGCTCTGTTTAGGTTTCTGAAATCAATACAAATTTGGATGTTTCCGTTCTTTTTCCTTACAGGCACCAGATTTGATACCCACTTGGAATGTGTTACTGGAAAAAATGATATTTGCTTTAAGCAATTTATTAAGTTCATTTTTAATTTGGGTTTCAAGATTAGGATGAATTTTCCTTAACTTTTGTTGAACTGGTTTTCCTCTGAAAGAATAGGAATGGTGTGTTGAATTACAAATGTATCAAAAGTTTTCAGGTCATCATATGACCATGCAAAAACATCCTTGTATTGCTTAAGAAGCTTTATGAAAGATGTTCTCTCAAAAGGAGAACAACCTTATCCAAGATTTACATTTTAAGGATTTTGATATGTTCCTAGATTAACAAGTTCCACACTCATGGTAGAACCGTGTGTTCTACAATTTGTGTGTTTTTTAAATATGTCTTTTAAATCATAAAGATCTTCTAATTTTACAACAGATTTAGGAACAATATTTTCATATTTGATTTTATCCTGAGGAGAAGATTTGTTTAACTCAAGATCGTGTGATTCTTCGTCAATGATATCATTTTCATATGTTACCTCTGAAGAAATAAATTTGATTATATCAGCATCATCATTAAAGACTCACCAATTTGTTATGTTATCGGGAACAAAATGTCAAAAAATTAACTCAACAAAGAATCTGTCTAGAGAAAAATCTTCAGGGGCAATAAGTCTAGAAGCTACGTTTGCCAATAGATCTGAACTAGGATTTTGCATTCTAGATAGAGAAACAATATTAAATGCATAAAATTTTCTACTAATACCTTGAGCCAATTGTTGATAATGTTTCAAATGACTAGAAATACAATGAATTTAATTTTTTACCTGTTTAACAACAATTTTCGAATCACCGAAAACCAAGATATCCTCCACATTCATGCTGATTTCCTTCTTTAGACCTTGAAGTAATGCCTCATATTCTGCACTGTTATTAGTACACTGGAATTCCAATCTGCATGTTAACATAGTTTTTACACCATCAAGACTGATTAAAATGCAACCTGCACCAAGACCATCATTAGATTTAGATCCATCAAAATAAAGTTTCCAAAATGGATAATTTACATAATTATCTACACATTTAATACAACGAGAAAATTTTGTCTGAGAGAAATTTTCAATCTCTGAGCCTTGATCCTTAGGTTGAAAAGGAGAAACCCGCACATTAAAATTTCCAAATTAAGAATCAATAGAGTAATTCTCAACAATGTTATTAGCAAAATCCACAGGTTCATTTTCTCCGTCTAAATCTGTCACATTATGTTTCATATGTTTTTCCCTATTGACACAGATATGATTAGGTATTATATGGAAGCCAAAGGTGAGACCAATCAATTGAGAAATATCCATGAAGTTTTTCATACCAATCTTGACTTAAAACTAATCCATAAGCATTTGGAATATCAACAACAATAATATCTATTATTTGAAAAACTTTAGAATTAGACGATAATTTGATTAATACATCCTTCAATTCTCCCAAAAATTTTACCCTTGTTCTATCTAATTGAACAATTTGAATAACTGATTTCTATGGTTTTGCATTAATATGAAGAAAAACTGAATAAAGAATTATATTCGAAGATGCACCTGAATCAACCAAACAATTATGCACATTTTTATTAAAAAATTCGAAAGTGAGGAGATAAGAATTGAACTAATATATACTTCAGAAGATAAAGTTTGAACTGTTGAAACTTTTTCTTTATTTGTTACTATAGTAGATCATGAACTTGTCATCTCATAAACTCCTAAAGCCCTTAATAAACTATTCTTTTGAGATTTTAGTTTACTTAGTTCATAACGAGAAATATTTGCTCTGGTTTTTTTCATATCTTCTATAATATCATAATCAATTTTTTCAACAACTACAAGACTTTTTGATACTGACTTGTTTTCTACAGGTTGTGTGTTTGTTGGTGGATCAGTCTCAAAAGTTGAAGATGTACTTTTACTTTGGATTTGAGAAACAATCGATTCTTCTGTATCGTCTTCATAAAAAATTCCATTAATATACCAAAATACATCAGTATCCTTAACTTCTTCGTTATCCTCTCTTTCTTCCTCATCAACATTAACTCCTTTCGAAGTTTGGACACTAGGTGGAATCCGTGGATTCTTTTTGAAAAAAAACCTCAATGGTTTATTTGAAACTTTAACTAGTTTTCCTTTAACATCAACTATCTCATTTGCTAATGTTTTCATGACTTTCTGTAAATTTTCCATATCAAAAACATCATTATCTTTCCTTTCTTATTTGATAATTGCTTTCTTGGTTGCTATAGAAGATATTGAATATTCACTTAGAGATTTACTTGCAATACTAGATATTTCTTTTTGTACATCTAAAGCTTCCAGCATTGCTTCAGTCAAAGTATTTTTACTTGCACGTTTAACAAATATAGCAATGGAAACTGGCAAAGCAAAGGAATAAAAGTCAATCTGAATGTCTAAACTAGGTTTGGATGTTTCAGGCATTTTATTGAGAAGTTTAAAGAATCTTTGATTTTTTCTTTAGGACCCATTCTAATTTTGGATAATTCTACTAATAAAATAGATGAAGACTTATCATCCCCAAATTTATTAATGAACAAATCTTCAAAAGTATCACAATTATTAATGAAATTAGCTTGTAATGAGAAATACCAAGTAGAAGCTTCTCCTTCAAACGTATATGGGAAAAGTCTACATAAAATGTCTTCATGCTCAACAGTTCTCAAATTAACAACTAACATAAATTTGTTGATATGATAATCAAGAGTTTCTTTTGATTCTGGATTAAATTTTGGTAACCATTTATCTAGATTTTTAGGTAAATCATGTTGATTCCAGGAACATTGATTGCTCTCAGAGTTCTCCAAGGTGTTCTTGGTACTCCAACCATAGAATTTGGTTGATGAGGAGGTGATGGAGGAGGATATGGAATAGGAGACGTATGTAGCGGAGGAGTTGAGGGAGGATTATTTCCGATGGTTTTAATTATGGTTTTTCTGATCTGGACAAGAACTTGAAAAAGAATAGGTTCGATACCTAACCTGTGTCACTGTGCTCTTGTAAGAACACCTATTTCCTGAATAACATAATCTATAGGATTAGAAGATCCTTGAGAAGTTTCTCCTTTATTTCTAAGCTCTTCTATTTGTTGTTTTATTTGTTGAAACTCTGGAGAACTAAGAAAGCCGAGAGAAATATCACTTACAATTCTTCGAATTGGAGATTCTAACTGTGCACTAACAAAAGATACCGTGGGTGAAGTTGATCTACTTGAATGTTTTTTTTTTTTTTGGTTTTTTCGACCATTCATTATCAAATGGCCCTCCTTCTAGCGCCAAAATGTTGATAGTGAAATATGACCATGTTCAACATTCAGGAATTCGCCCAGTCAGGATCCCAATTAGACCCTTATCCATTGTAAATGGCGATTTTGACTGGTTTAGGTCCAGTTACCTATAACTATCCTAATCTACAAAAACTAAATCTAAAATATATACACCTTCTAATTGATTAAAGAGATTTTATCTTTTATTGAATAACAAACTGAAATATAAATATATACAGATTTAAAACTATCTACAAGAAGGAGATTAATTCTAATTATCATAAAAGTTACCCCTGTGAAAGAGGATTTTGTTTTATCTTTAAAAATAGGAAGTATTTTTAATGAAAGTAAAATAAATGAACTAAAACAAATAAAACTAAAAATAAAATCTAATGCTCGGGCCCTAATTCAGATAGTATATGAATTTAAGTAAAGTAAACAATGTTCTAAAGATATAATTCTTCAAAACAAATGTATGATTATATCAACTGAAAATGAATTAATAAACCTGATTAAATAATTAACACAGACTTATAATCCCAACAATAATTCATATGCATAATAATCACTGAAATGATGTGTCAAATAGAAATGAAATTGATCAAATTTATTAGCAGTAATTAACTAAATCAATCTGTAATATTGTCAACACATAATCTAGACAAGACTTTGATTTCAAAAATGAACACTCGAATATCAGTAACAATACAAAATACCGATTGCTTGTATTAATATTCAAAGTCACAAAGAGATTCATAATAATGTATCAAAACAAAGACTTGTACAACAATGCATAAGCTATGTTCTTCTTTCAAAAAACTGAAACTCCCTTTAATTGATTTTCCTTCACTGTTTTATATTGAAGGAATTCAAAAACGGAAATTAACTTCCATAACCATAAACAATTATCCATTTCAAATGGGAAAGTAACAATATTGTTTAATTCCCCAAACTAAATTAACTAAGTACATGAAATAAAAACTACTAACTGTTTAATTTTAGAACTTTGTCTGGAAACTAATTTTCCCATTTCCCATATCTTCCAGGACATTCCTTTTTACACATGTAAAACAAAAGAAATGAAAAAACAGAAGTTGATAAAACATAAAAACAAAAATTAGAGTTGCTACAAAATTTGAAATTATGTAGCTGCTCTTTTATTAACTAAAATTAACGAAAATACAAACTAAACTTAAAAAAATGCTAAACTCATACCAATAACTAAAACATTTTTATCACTGAGTGTTACTGGGAATGATCTTGGATTCCGAATTAACGAAAATATTAACCCCTGGTGAGTTAATGTTAACTGCTTCTTTCTTTTTATCCTTTTTAGAACCCGGAACATGTCTCCCTGGCTATCGATCAAAGCTTTATTTTTTGACCTAAGAAGTTGATTTTCTAATTCCAAATCAATTATATTAGCCTATAACACCGAAACCACTGAATAATATTTGTCCTTCCAAAAGGAAACCTCCAGATTGGGATCGGTTTCAGTTTTCTCCTTCTCTTTTTCTTTAGAAACTTTTTCAATTGGTTCCCGTGGAGAAAAGTGTTGTGGGAAAGATACTTCATTATTTGTAACCAACTCTTCATCCTCAACTTGGATAGGAGAACTAGCTTTTGAAGTTTTCCTAGACTTATTTATGAACATTCTGGATATTTTCCTTCCTTGCCTCTTGTTCATAAAATCAATTAGACTGATGGAATCATCGTTCTTTTTGGTAACGAGTGGGTCACACTCAGATGCAAGCGAGGAAACTACCGTTTGCTTGGAATCTTCGAAAGAAATATGAGCTGCTTCACTGAAAACACATGACTCTAGACTAAAGATAAACTTTACATTTTGACTGCGAGTAACCCTTGCGGTGTTTTGCTGAGGAGTAGAAACTTGAGGGTAAGGAAAAATGGTATCTTCTACAGGACTTGGGGTTTCAACTTCAGAAAAGTGAGACTATAAATCTGCCTCATAATTTACTTGAAAATGATTTATTTTCACAAAATTTTCCCAAGAAGCACCATTATATTCTAATTGAAATTCAATCAGAATTTTCACTAAACCGTGATGAAAGACATTTCTTTCGGAACTGAGATTCTTTCTCTAATAGAAATGTGCCATTTTGGACATGATTTTAAGCAAGAATGCCGGCATGTTCAATTCATAATCCATGAAGACCATTAAAATTCGAAAGTGATAAATAAAGAAAAGACTATATCTTCCCTCATAGGGGATAAAACCCTTATTAATAACTACTAACATAAAATGTCATTTTCTTTAATTGAAGATATGGGCATACCTTTGTAATCGTATTTGCATTCGGGAGAAACCAGGATTTCAGACCAAGGAATCTCCTTCACCCTTTTGGCCTTTGACCAACATTCCCCTTTTAATGAAAATTTAGTCACTCTGGCTATTAATTCTTCATCTATCTGCAACTCTATATCCCCAATTTTAGTGCGTTCACCATTGAAAGTTCTTGCGAAATCTTTGGTGACTTGCACGTTGTAACCATTAAACATGTGCATAAATTTTAACCAACCAACCCTCTCAAAAGTTGGAAACTAATCTTCTTGAGCTTCAATAAGATTGACACCGGGTTCAACTCTGGAAATCATTCCCATCTTGACAGTTTATCACATTACAGTTCGGAAAACCCTTATAAAAAAAAACCTAACAAACTCTCACTTACAGGTAAATGAAAACGAAGCTTCAATACTTGAATCAAAATCTTATTTCGAGGAAGAAACACCATAGGTAATAATTCACGAATACGGTGATGCAGTTCAAAACTATGCGTGGAAGCGAATCAATGAATTTTGGGAAAGGAGGACTATTTGTATGTAGTTTGAAAGGACCTTGATTTAATGTTCCATTAACTTGATTTTAATTTATGATGATCAGAGTAGGCCTAACGTACTACAACAAAATATTAAACAACTATTATGAATCGTGGGTATCATGATAATACACAGTTATGACAGGCTAAGTAGGATTTCGTAGATTATGATTGACCATCGTTGGAACATTGGTTTTAAAATCAACAATAAACAAAAAATTGTAGCTTGTCAAATATTGTAGCTCGTTAGAATGTATGTACATGAGAATAAATCATAAAGAATATATGAATTAGAAACATTTGAAAGCCAAAATTTTTAATCAAAACCTTTATGAATTGAGAAACATCCAAATGAGAAAATGTCATTAATGATTGAATGAAAACTCAAAGAAGTTGAGAGTATGGCCAAAATTGACAAAACTGAAAACATTGTTTAAGTAAAATAAATAAAAGATTTTTTTTTTCAAAATTGAAAAAGGAAGGGTCCCAAATTTATTTATAGTACAAAATTTGGGGGGTTGTTGTCTTCTACAACATATTGGTAACACATTTATTTTTGGGGTTAAAATTACCATCTTTTGCAATCATAGCATCAACAACCTTATAATGTTGCCAACAAAAACTTTAGAATCAACCCCTAAATTGAAACTTTGGAACCAACAATAACACCCTTTTTTGGGGTTTCAAAATTACAACTTCTTTGAAATCATGGTCTTAGCAACTAGTATCGTTGTAGCCAAAATCTTAAAATCAACTCTTGCATCTAAAAGTGGTGGTCCCTGTAGCAACCTTCCACCGCCATCCCCTGCCCCCCTTCTTTTTTTTTGGGTGTTTTAAAATTGCAACTTTTTTAAAACCATAGCCTTAACAATCAATACTATTGCAATCAAAATCTTAAAATCAACCCTCAAATAGAGAATAGGTGCTATCGATAACACATTTTTTCCAAATTTAAAATTGCAATATTTTTGAAAACATAACCTAAAAGTTGAATATTGTTACAAACAAAAACATAAAAAAGGAAAAAAAAAAACTCAAAAAATGGAAAGATGAATAAAAATAGAGATTAAAAAACTAAAAAAGGAAAAAACCCCAAAATGAAAAGATTTTTTTTAATTATTTAAAAGAACATTAAAAAAAACCACGATTAAAAAAAAAAAAAACCAGTCACTCCTTTAATTTAACCCCCTCCAACCGAAAAAACATTTAAAACAAATTTAATTTTTTAAAGAAATGAAAAAAAATCAAATCAAAATTAAAATGAGTCTTAATAAAAAAAAACAAAAAATGAAATTAAATAAAAAACTAAAAAGAAAAAACAAATACTAAAAAATTAAATACAACATAAATTAAAATTGATTAAAAAAAAAGGATAATTTGGAGGAGGGTGGGGTGGATGTTCCTCATCACTCACTTTCCCCTGTGGTTGGATCGCTTCCACCAATGAAGGAGTTAAAAAAAAGAGGATAATTTGGGGGACAATTGTGTGAGTGATCCTCGTCGCACACAACCCCCCATGCCTGTTGCTCAACAAGCATGTGGGGAGGAAGGGGTGGGTAGGGAATAAAGGGAGGGGATTTAATTTTTTTTTTTTTTTTTTTAAGTTTATCTTTATATATGTGTGTTTTTTTTTTTATTATTATTGTTTTTAAGGGGTTTAAAAAATAAATAAAAGGAGGGTAGTGGGATGTTTTTTTTTTAAATTATTATAATTTTGTTTTAAAAAATAAAATTTAAAATGTATTTTTTTTTTAAATTATTTAAAAAAATGGTTGTTTTTCTTGTTGTGTTTTTATTTTTTATTTTTTTTTCTCTCTATTTTTATTTATTTATTTATGATTTTGTTTGCAATAATATTGGGATTTTAGGTCATGGTTTAAAAATGTTGCAATTTTAAGCCTAAAAAAGGTGCTATTAGTAGTACTTCTTTTTTATTTGGGGGTTGATTTTAAGATTTTGGTTGCAATGATACTAGTTGCCAAGGCCATGGTTTATTTTTTTTTACGATTTTAACCTTGGAAAAAGAGGGAGATGCTACTACGAGCACCACTTTTCAATTCAGGGTTGATTTTAAGATTTTGGTTACAACAACACTAGTTGTTAAGGTCATGGTTTCAAAAAACTTGTAATTTTGGCCTTAAAAAAGGGGTGCTACTATTGGTGCAACTTTTTGATTCAAGGGTTGTTTTAAGGTCTTTGTTGGTAATATTATGAGGTTGTTAAGGCCATGATTTCTAAAGGTGGTACTTTTAAATTTAAAAAAATGGTACTATTGGTAACACCAATTTTCAAAACGGGGGCAAATAAAATGACTAAATATGAATGTTGGGCCCTTTGTTTTTGGAAAGAGGATAAGAATAAAGGAAGCAACAGACAAAGTTAAGCCAACTACGCAACATCCAAAAGTCTAGAAGCAGTGGAACAAGTCAAAAGTATTGTGCGACCACTGGACTAAAGAAACATAAAAGACAATACCGTGGATGGATCAAAGGAATACCAAGAGTGACCAGAAGCGGATTTGATTTAGTCACGTGACTCTGTCAAAGACACAAAGATATAAATAAGATAACAATGTAAAGTGAAAAGGATAATGTTCCTATCACTAGTGTCAGGTTGGGTTTTGTATTGCTATTGCTTTTGCAATTGTGGAGAGTCTCGAGTCTGTAATGGGTTGTGATAGAATAGATCTCGCTACCCGAGATGGGTTGTAGGGGACTCATGCATTTTGAATGGTCATCTGTTAGATCTATATTGTATGAAGGTTTTGACACTACTGCTGCTAATACAATGGTGTTCTTTGGGGCCCTAAAAATTGTTTTCATGGTTATTTGTATTATTATGAATGGATCTATAGTTTTGTTGCGTATTTGCTTATTTCTTCCCTTTTCTAGTGTTATTTGAATGATATTGCAACTTGATCTTAATGGTAAATTGATGGTTCTGAGTAATATAGGAATAGATTCGATGGTATATTTTCTATAACTCCTTTCATCATTCAAGTTTCGGCTACACTTCAGGTGATATCTCCTTCCCTTGTGGAAGGTTTAATATGCCAATGTACCTAGACTACAACGATACCTTTTGTTGGTAACCACCGAGAACCTCGGTCTCGATTTTGCACCAACAAATGGTTCTGTTGCCGGGACCGAGATTTAAAAAGAGTTTTTAGAGAATTCGTCATTGGATCTACAAGTTTGATGTTGAAAGGTGGTGGGAATGAAAGTGTGATGCGTTCATAAGGTAGGAGGCCAAGTTGCGGCATAAGAATATTAGAGTTGTGAAGGATATTGTTTTCTATTTGGAGCCTGCTAGTGACCAATACGATATATTCTAGATTAAATTCTCAGAAGAGATGTTTCAATGATTAGAACGACTACAAGAGGCCCTGGAATACAGAGATCGGGTAAAAAATAGATACAACTGGACTACTAAAAGTATAGTGTCCCTTCATCGTCTATATCAACAGATCTCACGAGCCGTCGAATTCTGGGTGCAGACTATTTTGGAAGGGTATATTATTGAGTTCGCTGCAAAAAACCATCAAGCCTGTTCAAAAGCTTAAGCTGTGTATAGAGAAGGAGCCATAGGAAGACTGTTACATGGAATACCTTTGTGGATCAAGGTCTTCTTGGTAGAAGAAGGAATGTTTCCTGTTCTTTTAGGTAACATGGAAACGTAAACCCCTGCGCTAGGGGGAAGGTGATTTATTGGAGGGTTCATGAGTTAAGTAATGGAAGAGTCTCCTTGAGGCATGGGGGGTCTTCGAGAGAAGAGTGCATGAGATGAACAAGCTCTGAGAAGGGATGCTACTATTGAAAAGAGGTAGCAAAAATAAATGAAAATGGTAATGAAGAGAACCGATTAGTCGCGAAAGGAGATAGACTTTGATGTTGATCGCATAATATAATTAGAAGAGTTGCAAAAGTTGAAGAGATGAGGAACACTGACCAGTCAATTGTTGAAAGAGATAAGTGGTAGAAGAGGTGAATATCCCCAAGTAAGCAGACAAGAGGGAGAGTGTTCTAAAGACAT
This sequence comes from Picea engelmannii, assembly GCA_009831015.1. NCBI lineage: Eukaryota > Viridiplantae > Streptophyta > Pinopsida > Pinales > Pinaceae > Picea > Picea engelmannii. The sequence goes on along the minus strand of ML787435.1, from coordinate 36,603 downwards.
AGATGAAAGGGTAATATTAGGCACTACAATTGATGAAGAAGTTTCATCCCAAACCTTAGACGAAGTTGTAGAAGAAACTGAACCTGTTACTCTAGAAGACACATGCGTACATCAAGAAGAGAATACAACACTGCATGAGAATGAGACCCTCCAGATCAAAGATATTCGTTCAGGAGGCAAAGGATCTATCCCTGAATCACCTATTCCCCCAATGCCATCTACAAATCTAGTATTTTCTTTAGTTTATTCACCCACAACATCTATTTTTCAAAATCCTTCAAGTAGTTCTAGTTCTGCAAATTTGATTAGTAGTAGTAGTGGAAGTGTGGTGATTTCAATAGTTATATTGCAACTAGGACCTCAAGGGTTCGTTCTGTTAGGCCCTACAAGAACAATAATGGCAACACAAAGTTCATGATCCCTTACCTGGTACCCTGCGTTTTGGGGAAAGGTAGATGAGGATGTTGAGTAGCACTAGTTTCTATGTGAAGCCATTTGGAGGTCGTGAGGGACTCCAGATGTGAATAATTTGGTTGAGTTCCATACCACTTTGTGAGGTTGAGCTCTCAAATGGTACATGAAGGATATTTAAACAGGGCCAGTTCAAGGTCAAGCTTTTACTCTAGTTCAAGTTAGATATAGGTTTATCACATAATTCCGGTTACCACAATCAGAGCATCAAGCACTTTCAGAGCTGCGGGAGATAAAGCAGAGAGATGGAGAATCTGCACGAGAATACAATAAGAGATTCAAAGATGTGATAGGGAAAGATGATGAACCCTATTCATGAAGATCATCAAAGGGACTGGTTTATTCAGGGGTTTCTACCTTTGACCCACATCCCTTTGACACAACAAAGGATAGGTACTTTAGGAGAAACTTTGGAACAAGCCATGAAGATTGAAGCTATGACAGGCTATTTAGGGAACTTACAAGTCACAAGACCCCCTGAAGATTCCAATATTACACAACTGCAAGGTCAAATGTTTGCATTGACTCAGAATATCGAAGAATTGATCCTTCTCAAGGTAGGTTGACATCAAGTATGGTGTACAGGCTATTGCATAGAAGGTCATATGGTGACTGAATGTCTGAGATTGAGGGGTGCATGGATCTCATGTACTCCATTGACACCTCCACCAGTTGGACCAGTGGAAGGAGTTGCGTAGGTCACTGCTACAGCACCATTTTATGGGCATGTTCAATATCATGTCTTTTCGAAGAACCAGGGAGTCCAGACTAATGAATATTGTGAGAGTTGTAGAAGTCCCAGGCATTCTTCACGACATTGGCCCATTTTGTAGAAATATACACCTTCTCTAAATACAATGTACTACGAATTTTGTGGTTCTCCTTCTCATAACACCAATCGATGTCACACTCTAGATGCACTTGCAAACAGGTTGGACCGATCTACGTTCAGAGTAAATGAATGAACTCAAGGGTTTGGAGGAGGTCACATAGGAAGAGGAGGATACATAGGTGGATGAACTAGCATAAGATGACCATTTCATTGCTATAATTGTGATGAGCAAGGGAATATTGCAAAATATTTCCCATTCCAAGAAGACCTTGGTGTTCGCACTTTCAGAATAATACTCATGCTAATGAAGGCTCTCCTAATCTGATTGCTAAATGGGAATATCGTGCTAGATAGAGAGGAGAGAATTTGATAAATTATGAGCCTAGGGATACAACTGAAGAAAGTGGGTCTAACATTAATATCATTAATAGGGGAGGAGAAAAGATTGGTGTCGATGTAGAAAGCCCACATAAAATCAAGATTCAAAAGGTTATACCAGATAATACTAGATATGATTCCACTCAACATAAGGAATTCTTTAAGAATGCAATAGAAATGTTCAGACAAATGCTTGGTCCATCTACACTAGAAGTTGGGGAAACAAGTTTCAAGTTAAATCCTCAACAACGAAGGATCGTCATAGAATCATCCACTTGGTTGGAATCTTCAGGTAAGTCTCAGAAAGTTGTTGATCTCTGGTTTTAGTTATTTTTTGATATATTATATGATGACAAACTTACTGAGAAGTTGAAAAATACAATCAAAGCGGCCTTGGGATTTGAAGGAAATCCATAAGAATTTATTGTTGCTAACCTTCCAGAGAGGAAAGCAAGAAGGGTGCAAAGAAGAAAGAGGAGGATCGGAAGGGAATTCAGATTGAATACCCAAATAGATGATTTTCAGACTAAGGATGTTATGTTGGAATTGGGATTTGATGTCATTATATTTCCAAATAAAACTTGGGAGGTAATGGGAAAACCCAAGTTAGTCTATTCCCCTATTTAGTTGTGAATGGCGAATCGATACTGCATTTTTCTAGTAGGAAGGCTGCCGAATGTGGAAGTCAACTTGGATGGTGTCAAAACAATAGCTGACTTTGAAGTTATTGAAATAATGGGAAAACATGATCCATATCCATCTCTATTAGGCATTGACTGGGCTTATGAAAACTATGTTATTATTGATATTAAAAAGGAAACTACGACTTTTGAGTCTGACGGGATGAAAGTTACTCAACCTTTAGATCCCTATCATGGCCCTAGATATACTGAACTTGTGGATGATACTACGGAGTCAGATGTCCTTGATCAATTGTATAATATGATTGTAGGGAAACAAGCTGATTATATTAACCCAAATGCAGATGGATCAGTTAGCTGGAGGAGTGTTTGGTCAGTGGACGAGGATTTTGAAGTAGCATTCAATAATTGGTAGCAAGGCTAGTACGAGAATTTTTCAAGGCATTACACAACTATCATATTAGTAAGGTGGATTGGGGCTGAGATATGTGAGTACCCAACATATGATGGCACTTAATATCTACACATTTTTCTCATCGATATGAAGGATAAGGTTGAAGCAGAGAAGATAATTTCAACACTTGACATATCCTTGAGATCTTCCCATGCTAGGTGGTGGGATACCCACAAAGGAACTCTTTCTTCTTGGCATGAGGTCAATATCACCATACAATACCATTTCCTACCACTATCGCAAGTCAACCAGTCAAGTAAGGATCAAAAGATGAAGTGTTGGATATTAACCTTGGAGACATATGAGGATTTATCCGATCCAATTGAGCATATTGAGTATTGTCTCAAGATATGGAAAGTTGTGCAACTACCTTCTTAGTTCTGGGTACATCAACATTTCCATTCTTTGGGAATGATTATGAAATCTTGGTACGTACATGAAGAAGCTAGGAGACAGAATGCATGCTGGAAGGTCCTACAAGGTCAGTTATGTCATGATTTCTTTTTCTCTAGTAAGTCCTTAGAAATTACAACTATATTGAAACAAATAAAAAAAATGTTGTTTAATAATGAATTCAAGCCCAAGTACCCACCTACAATATGTCTTGAACATTAATATATGCTTTAGTTTAGTTTTTATCCATCACCCATAAGGATCCCTATGACATGTATCAAGATTGACAAAGACCTAGAAGATCCTGAAGACTTAAAAGGGATTAGACATTTGACCTTTAAGGAATCTGCAAGAATAAGAGAAGTTAAAGATACCCTTTTTGACGATTCCAATAGTTCATATACTCAACCTATGAATTTGTAGAAAATGAATACTGGGAGTGAGGAGCGTCCTAAGTTGGCTTCTATAGGGCATTATTGTGATGAACAGACCATGACAGAGATACATGATCTATTGCAGGAGTATGAGGATTTGTTCCCTAGGAAATTTTCAAAACTTAAAGGAATTAAAGAAGACTTAGGAGAGATGAAGATAGAATTGAATTCTGATGCTAAGCTAGTCAAACATAGACCATATCGCCTGAACCCTAGAGTCAAAGAAAAGGTTAACAAGGAGATTGGCATGATGCTTGTAGTTGGGTTAATTTTTCCTATGGATGAAGCTAAATGGATTAGTCCTATCGTCATACAGAGCAAGAAAGGTACTGATGAAATAAGAGTTTGTGTGGATCATAAAAGTCTGAACTCAACTTGTGTGCATGATCCTTTTCCTACTCCATTAAGTGCTGAATTACTTGATCTAGTGGCGGGAAAAAAAACATACTCCTTCACTGATGGGTTCTCAGGCTATCATCAAGTCAAGATCGCATAAGAAGATAAAATAAATACCACTTTCACTACCAAGTGGGGTTTGTTTGCTTATAATGTTATGCCCTTTAGGCTGAAGAATGCCCAGACCGTCTTTTCCAGAATTGTTATTGCTGCTTTCTACGATTTTATTATAAGTTTCTTGAAGTCTATATGGATGATTGGATTGTGTACAACTTATTGAAGGAACACATAGGCCTACTTTGGTTAATGTTTGACTGATGTCGATATTTACAAATCTCACTAAAGTTGAAGAAATGCATATTTTGTGTACCTTTTGGAAACTTGCTGGAACATATTGTGTGCAAAGAAGAAGTTTTGGTAGATCCTGTGAAAGTTGTTGTTATTCTCAATATGCCTCCCCCTACAACTACTAAGCAATTGCGATCCACTCAGGGTCATACTGGCTACTGTCACAACTTTATTTGAGTTACATAAGTATAACAACACAATTGGAGAAGTTGTTGAAGAAATTTGAAGTTTTTCACTGGATACTTGAATGTGACAGAGCTTATAACATTTTGAAAGAAAATTTAATTAGTGCCCCTATTCTAATGTATCCTAACTGACATGCTGAATTCCATGTACACATTGATGCTTCTGACATTTCTTTAGGCATTGTTCTTGTGCAACCATGTGAGGGAAATCTAGATCATCCTATTTGTTTCGCCAATAGAAAATTGTCACAAGCTGAGCGCAACTACACCACCACTTAAAGGGAAGGGTAAGCAATGGTCTATGCTTTGCAAAAGTTTAGAAACTATTTTTAGGAGGCCATTTCAAGTTTTTTACTAACCATTCACCTTTGAAGTACTTATTCAATAAGCCTATGTTAGAAGGAAGAATTTGTAGGTGGCTTTTAATGTTCCAATAATTTTCCTTTGAAGTTGTTGTCAATCCTGGAAAGATGAACTTTGGGCCTGACCACATACCGTGGTTAGAGTCAGGAGAAAATGGTGGAGCCGTAGATGACCAGCTTTCGGATGCAGACTTATTTAAAGTTGAAGCTGTCCCTGACTATATCCCTGATATTACTTTATTATTAAGCACTCGAGTTTGCCCTGATGGTTATTTTGCAACACAAAGGAGACATTTAACGGTTCATGCAACAAACTATCAATTGATTGTAGGTCAATTATATAAGACGGGATTGGATAAAATTCTGAGAAGGTGTGTACTTGACCATGAAAGACTCAAAATATTGTGGAAGTGTCATAGTGGAGTTGTGGGAGGTCATGTTGGAGGGAAGGAACTTGTAGAGAAGATACTTCAGGCAGGACTATGGTGGCCGACTGTGTTCAAAGATGCTAAGGACTACACTAGAGCATGTGATGTCTGTCAGCGAGTTGGTAAGCCATAGTGTAGGGATGAGTTACCATTTCATCATGTTCGAGCATTATATGCCTTTGAGAATTGGGCTGTGGACTTTATAGGACCTATTAATCCGCCAGCTAAACATTCCAAGGCAAGATACATCATCATTGCAATAGATCATTTGACTCGCCGGGATGAAGCAGAACCTGTTAAGGATTATTTTACAGATACAATGATAAGGTTCATTTGTTAAAACATTATTCTTGATTCGGGTGTCCCAGAAGCTTAACTAGATATCAAGGTGCCCATTGTATCAGTGAGACAATTGCCACCATCACTCAAGAATTTTTGATTCAACATTACAAGAGAAGTCTGTATTATCTGCAAGCCAATGGTACACTGGAAGCATTTAATAAGATTTTAGAAAGGGGGTTGACTAAAGTCTGTTGCGCCAATCGAGATAAATGGGATGAGAGAGTTCCATTTGTGTTATGGCCCTATAGAATGACTACCAAGAAGTTACACAAGTATACCCCTTTTCAATTGGTATATGGGAGAGAAGCAGTAGTCCCAATTGAGTTCATGACTCCTAGTTTATACATTGCACAAGTTATTCAAACGACAAATGATGAATCTGTTGCGGAAAGGGTTGCGAAAATGATGGAAATTGAGGAAGCCAAATTTTTAGTGGCTTTTAATCAGAATGTGGAGAAGGCTAGACATAAATATTTTCATGATAGGCACATTAAGATCAATACTTTTGCTCAGGGTGACCAGGTATTGCTTTATGACAATAAGTATCAGAAGCATCCAAGGAAGTTACAAATGCACTGGCTTGGACCCTTTATAGTTGTGGAAATTCAGGACTCAAGAGCTTTTAAATTGGCGTAACTAGATGGTATTCTTCATTTGGGATGGGTGAATTGTGCACGCCTCAAGCCCTACATTTCTTCTCATTAAGATAAATTATGCAACACTCCTGTCACAGGGAGTGAATAAAGTAGGTAGGTTTTCATTTTGTTTTGTTGTTTACCCTTATCGTTAATAAAACAGTGACGTACCCAACTGTCACTCACCCCTAGAGTCTAGTTGTCATTGTTAGTTTGTCCAGCCCAAATCTCATCATTGTGGTCAGGGAGTCTATGCCAAATCTTCATTGCATTTAGTAATTTTCGATGTCTCAGTCACTGTCATGTCACTTTCCAATTGTTCTTTAAATGCAATTAGTACCTTTTGATTTCCGTTCTGTCCTTGTTAGTAAAGTCCAATTATGACAAAAAGGTTGTTAGTACTTTCCCAGTTAGTCGCTGTTGAGTTAGTTATTTCCCCACATGTCGTGCCATGTCAAAGCTGTGTTGGTATTTTTTTCTCTTTAGTACCCAAATCATTGATTAGATTTTTCCACGTCCGTTGGTCATGTCTGTTGTTAATGCTGAGTTATCTATGTGGTGTTTGCCTTAATGAAAATTTAATGCTTATCCCGTGTCACCTCATCACGAATTTATATAAGCTCATAATCGCCCATTGTTCAAGTCATTCTGTTCTATTTTCTTGTCTGCATACTCATCCCTGGAACCCGCTGAGAGTTCTATGAATCCACATCTGCGCCCTCATCCCCAAGTTGAGTTTGTGTGCCTCTGCAGGTTTCCAGCCATGGGTCGTGCTGCAATTTCCCAGGTTACTCTTCCTAAGCCTACTATTCCAGTAGATATCCATGATTCATGAGTAGAGATTATGGGATATTTGCAAGGTAAAGTTGAGCAAGCTCGACTCATTGACATAGATTTTTCAGATGGGGACTTGTTCCCCTAGATGAAGGCTGAATCATATTTGGACTGTTTTCCCCTCCCTTCTAGATAGGTAGACGTATAATGGAAGACTCCTTATGTGCCATTGCGAGAGTCAACAAAAATGAACCTATGTGATTTTCCCATGTTCGACACTACCAGAGAAGTTGGGCACTACACTATATTGCTCGTCATTCGGGTGCACAATGGTTCAATGTGGTTGGATTGAGAGTATCCGATTCATGTTAACGATACACATCAACTGACAGGTATTTCCATGGAGGTCGAAGGTGTTACAAAGGGATTCCAAGGTTCATGGGAGCACGACAGGAAGAAAAGAGAGCTCAATCTGTATGACAAGTTTGACACCAGGTGCGAAGGTCGTGGAGACCTTATTGAGCCCATTATTCCCAAACAAGTTTGCTGTGCATGCTACTTGATAGTGAAAAAAGTGATGAAGAATTACACCAAGGGATAATGCACATTGGATGCCCTCTCAGTTGTCGATTTCTGTGCATAGGGCATGCAAATGAACTGGTGTAAATATTTGATGATTGAGATGTTACAAGCTTGCGTGGATGCGCATGAGAAGGTTGTATACTTTATCTGTGGGTATCTCTTAGTCGCATTCACCATGTGGAAGTGGCGGTCCCCATAGGGGAGGGAGTTAGCAATGACTCCAGACAATCGAGTGGCTATGAGGTTCGAGTTATGGAAAGAACAAATTGATATTGCCAATGCTTCATTCAATAGCGTTTCTTTCTTGCAGTGGTATAATGATCTGATTAACGCCACCCGATGCATGAGGATTCCGCAAGAATTTCTCAACCAACACACCAAAAAGATATGGTTCAACATGAACATAGACCATACCTTTGTGAGACCAAGAGTCATGGACCTTGAAAATTTCCACACTCCTCCACTACCCTATTATCTCGATGAGGAAGCTCTAGAAAAGGAGGTGTGTTAATGGCCAAGAGTGAAGAGAGTGTTGAAATCCTTGGGGATAACCTATAAAATGTCTTCAATTTTACAATGCGAGGATCCAATGTATACAAATGTTCCTGATCCTAGTAGTTAAATAGAGAAAAGACAGAGAATGCCTTCCGATTCAGAGTCTGAAGAGAAGGAGGAAACTTTACCAAAGTTCGGTTCTATGAGACCACAATTTTCCTCAATTCTAGACATTTCCATCTTCACGGGTAAGGAGTTTAGAGAGGTCTTAGAGTTTTCCTTTTTAGTTCCATCGAAGAAACCTCGCACATGTTCACCATTGTCCTCCACTGGCCTACCCATTGTCATCGATGTTATCCCTCTTTCTTCACTTGCGCCATACACATGGACTATTCCCCCTATCCGATCCTCTGTTCCCATTATCACCATCCTTGATGATCTCGTGGTTAAAGTACAGAGTACCCCTATCATTGAATAACTCAGTCGTCACTAGACTCCCTCTGTCATGGACGTCTCGCCTAGTCGTCCCTCATTCCCTGCTCACACTCACACTCATATTGAAATGGCTGAGACAGAGTCTATTGACCCATTCACTACAACCGACATAAGTATTGCCAATATTCCTTTCCCTTTTCCCTAGATTTCGCAAGTCAGTGTCCCCCTTAATATCCCTCAAGAAACTAGCCTCAATCCGAAGACAAAGAAATCATTAGAAGTGAAGGGTCATACAGGTCCAAATCCTCCACATCACCCTATGGATGTTCACGAAGACGCCACTTTGACACATATCATGAGTTATGTTCGGGAGCAGGTTGCGTCGTTCCTTCAAGATCTTCAACAACGATGCACAATTCTCAAATCGTGTCTAGAGCATACAAAAGTGGTTGGTTTGCTCCCCCAAGTTGTCTAAGAAAGGCTTTCTTGTAGCTTCCAGGCTACATCTCCAGGTCCCGAAAATGAAACTACTTCTAGTGTCTCAGAGAGATCGATTGCAAGTGGCCAACTACTTGCATCAAGATTTCCCATGGAGTGATCTATCACTAGCAGATATCTTATGGCTTGGTCCACCCAATAGTTATCAAATATCATGCGAGAATTGACTTATCATATTGAGCACATGATTGTTTCCATTGAGCATGCCAATGAAGAGCTAGTGCAACAAATAAAACATTTGCGTCAGGAGTTGGCCATGGTATCAGAGGACCGTGATCAAGAACATGCATTGTGCGCACAAGCTGAATCGATAATGGAGGTTTTCTCTGAGAAATTTGTTGAAGTCTTGCCCACATTCAGGAAGACTGCCCCACAGTTTCCCGAATACATTACCCCTATTGCACTAATGCAATGGGTCGAGCTCATTGCCGATGCTTGGTCACAAATGACTACCAACATCGATAGCCTTCAATGAGAAATGGATGCAATCCAACTGAAGGAAAAGGAACAAGCCCATGCTATGATGGATAAAATTGCATAGGTGGTTGTAGAAGGGGATTCCGTTTGGTCTTCCCTTTATAGCAAGACTGGAGAGTGAAACTAGATTTTCATAATGGTTAATGATTGGGTCAGACTGTTGGAAAGAAGGAACAAGCTCGCTGAAGAATTGAGGATTCAGATCTAGCAGATGAGTGTTGAATCCTAGGTGATTATAGACCCCATTGCGCAATAAGCAAAATTCCAAGAGATTCAAGACACTAATAATAGGCTTGATGCCATGTATGAAGCCACATACTACCAAGAAAGAGCTTTATGAATTCAAACCAACAATCCAGGCAACATATGTCCAAATGCACCAATTAAAATCAGCAGTGGATATAGAATGGGATGCTCTTCTAGCCACTAAGCCTAAGAAACTGAATATCATTGCAGTGCAAGAATTTGTTACCGGAGCTTCTATTTTGGTTTGGAAGTGGCAGGATCATGTAGAAAAATATGATAGTTTCCATCGACAAGTGGTGAATATTGTACCAGAGTTTGGCCCTTTGTTTAAAGAAGGCCCTGGTGAAGAAGCAAAAGGTTGACTAGGGGAGAGTCGACAGTTGTGGTCGGGGCCTATTGGGCCCTTCATTTTTGGAAAGAGGATAAGGATAAAGGACACAACGGATAAAGTTAAGACAGCCACACAACACTTGGAAGTCTAGAAGCAACAAAACAAGTCAAAAAAAATGGAAAAGGAAATACCGTGGATGGATCAAAGGAATACTAGGAGCGGCTAGAAACATATTTGATTTAGTCAAGTGACTCTATCAAAGATGCAAAGATATAAATAAGACAACAATGTTAAGTGAAAAGGATAATGTTCCTATCACTAGTGTCAGGTTGGGTTTTGTATTACTATTGATATTGCAACTATGGAGAGTCTCGAGTCTGTAGTGGGTTGTGAGAGAATAGATCTCGCTACCCGATATGGGTTGTAGGGGACTCATGCATTTTGAATGGTGATCTATCAGATTTGTACTGTATGAAGGTTTTGATACTACAGTTGCTAATACAATGGTGTGATTTGGGGCCCTACAAATTTATTTTCATGGTTATTTGTTATATTATGAATGGATCTATAGTTCTATAGCGTATTTGCTTATTTCTTCCCTTTTCTAGTGCTATTTGAATGATATCGCAACTTGATCTTAATGGTAAATTGATGGATTTGAGTAATCTAGGAATATATATGATGGTGTATTTTCTATAACTCCTTTCAACATTCAAGTCTCAGCTATGCTTTGGGTGAGACCTCCTTCCCTTGCGGAAGGTTGAATATGCCAACGTACCTAGACTACAATGGTACCTTTTTGTTGGTAACCACCAAGAACCATGGTCTCGCTTTTGCGCCAACAATGACCTTCAAAAAACAAAAAAACTTTGAAGGGTTTTTGTCAAATGGGTAATTGCGTTTCAAATTTCATTGGACTCGAAAAACATAACAAAGTTCATGCCTTTTGAATTAAACAATTTTTTGAGTAAATGTTGGAGTAAATTCAAAAAATGGATCGACATTTCCTTGGAATTAATATGGTTTTCACATCCTAAACTAGGGTTAAATTCAAAATAATGTCGTTGATATTCAAAAGACTAGTCCAAAAGAACCTTAAACTAAAGTCTTGTTCACCTCAAAGTTTAAAACCAATCTTATAGATTGGTTTTCTTGAAGAGTGGACTAAGGGATGACGAGCTTGGGGATATATTGAAAAATAATGCTAAAAAATCTGCTTCATATTATCCAAAATGTTTGAATAATCAAGTGAGAGAAATGAAAGGAGGCCATGCTAACCTAAAGCTTGAGGGCTTGAAACTTTGAACATGCCATTATAAAACGTCCAGGTATCATTACCAAGTTGTTGGGTTGTCGGGGTGATATTTCCTTTTGAAGGAGAAATTTAATTTATAATGAGGGGAGAATTGACCCATAGGGTCAATTTCTAACAACCTTTGAACCCTAGTACAAAAGTGACCAACAAGAGGGTGGTCGACAACCATTAAAAAATATTCTTAAAACACAATCTCTAAAGGTGTTGAATTTTGACCCATAGGGTGTCAACCAACTTGTCTCATAGTGCAAAACGCTTTGAACAAAACACCTTGACATCCTTTTGCATTGAAATACCTTTCATTCGAAAGGCATAGCTCTGTGAGGCAAAGAGTTTAGTCGATCAAGCTCATTTGGAACATCACCATATGTTGAATTGTAGATGTTGATGGGCTTGATGATGAAGTCATTTGTCCATTGGTGGAAAATGATTATTTAGATAAGAGGTCACAACAATAATCATGTTCCAAACAACAAATACCAAAGGTGAATCGATTTTTTTTTTTTTAAAGTTGACATCCTTATGTTGTAGCTAAGCATTCGAAAGAGTATCATGCTTTTTTTTTTTTTTTTTTTTCTTTCGAGAAAACAAATCTTAATTTTATTCATATGAGAGCAAAATTACATAAAACAAATGCTTACATAACATTCTTGTATTTTTTATAGGGCAAAAAAATGACAAAGAAATGCCCATGATCTTCCTAAAAGTGTATGCGACACATAACAAATAAATAGGATTAATATGATAACCTTGATATAAAAAAACGAGACTCAATATAGGCCTTTCTTTACCATCTACTATAATTGGCACGTAGGCCTAAAATGGAACAACATTGGTGCATATAAAGTAGCAACCATTGAAATTATAGGCATATAGTCCATCAGAATAAGACAATACCCTCAGTAAGCCTTCAAACTATAGACTAGAAGACACATATATACTAAAACCCACATCAAAAGTGTAAATGATCCAGATTCAAATTATTTTTCAAAGTGCATAGTCTCATCATAATTTACTACTAGCAACAATTGACTAAAGACCTCCATCACCCAAATGAAATATCTTGTGAGAGTGTTATCTTCCCAGATAGAACAACCAAACTATGAAATGATCTGGAAAGCCTCTCAAAAGGTAATTATTGAAAACATAGCTGATCACAAACCTAAATAAGGAAGAAAGGGAGACACTGGCTTACTACCTCCCTC
>ML787435.1:0-20921 GCA_009831015.1 Picea engelmannii | reverse complement strand
AATATATATATATATATATATATATATATATATATATATATATATATATATATATATATATATATATATATATATATATATATATATATATATATTATTTTTTATAAATTAAAACTATATATATATATACTCGTAAAAAATTATAAAAATTAATATAATTTAATAATATTATTATTAAATTAATCATTTTAATCAATTAATCAAATATTTGTAAATTAAAATTAATTTTTATTCATTTTAACTTATGTTACACGTAACGTGGGAACGTTAGGAACATGGATACTAGTAACGTGGGAACGTTAGAAACATGGATACTAGTGTCCATGATACTATAATATAGAAATTACTAATTTAATTTGTATTAATAATTATATGAATATATTTAACACAATATTGAAATTTTAATATCCATACAGATTTGATTAGAAAATGAAAAACAAAACTGAAAATACATAATTAAACTTTATGTATATAAACTTCAAACATCTTTGTAAATTTGAAGCATTATTCTTGTTCTGTGAAAAAGCTAAATAGTACTACTCTTGTATTATGAAAACACAATAAAAGTCAACGATATGGTTGGTTGATAGCAACAACAAACTGGAGCAAATGTTTGCCATGGATAAGGTATTGATTTATTCGACTTTCATGTTTAGTTTGGGCTTGAAGGAAAACATACATGCATTAAAAGTTTTTCATATCCACAATTATAAAGTGAATAGGATTAAGTTTGTTTATTTAAATAATTTTTAATGCAGTGTAGTCTTTGTTTAATAGTGATATTTTAAATAAATATAATGAAAATATTTGTAATAAATTATGTATTTTTACTAATGGAATAAAAATATTTACATTTTAATTTAATATCATTTTAATTTAAAGCTCTAGTTCCCAAGCTCTCATTTTCTTGATGTTGAAGCTCCCAAAAAGCTCCCAAATTTTCAAAGCAATTCTCAACCAATTGGAAACTTTTCCTAGTTCCCAAGCTCCTGATCCCAAGCCCCTAAAACATAGGAATCGAGTTTCAAAAATGTTGAAGATGACGAGGGCGATTCCCATGCAACTATGATTTTAACTAAAATATTTTTTTTAATTTAAAAAATATATATATTTTTTAAATGTCAATCAAAATAAATTTAAACTAGTATAATATCAAATCATATTATTTGTGATTTTGGTAATTCTGTTCACTAAAAAAGAGTCATGTTTATGTGTATTGAGCATTAACACGAAACTCATGTTTATGTGTATTGAGCATCAACACGAAACTTTGTGTCATTATATTTATGATTATATTCACTTGAGATCTTTGGAATAATTCCTTTGTTGTGGGAACCAATGGGAACGATCAATTTGGGTTAAACAAGGTCTAAAACCAAGTGGATTTATTTTCTGTGCCATACATATCTTTTTTTTATGGATTATATTGACACAATCAGATCAATCGATTATTAATAAAAAAAATTGAATTTATATGAAAAATGTATGTAAAATTTTGATATTTAAAATTAATAAAATTATTTTTATTTTATGTATTAATTTAAAAAATTTAAATACTATGTAATGTTGTTGGTATTCGGCATGAGACATATTCTTAATATATATATATATATATATATATATAACTTGATCATTTTGACTAGTTAACTAAGTATTTATAAACGATTTAAAAATTTATTGAGAAGTCTAAAGGAATCTAATTTATTTTTCATGTGCAAACAAAGATGAATCTAAGCTAGTTTAATATCAAACCATATTATGTATGGTTCACATGATCCTCTTTATTATAACTAAGCCATGTTCATGTGTATCGAGCTTTAACAAGCTCATGGAAAAGTATGGGTCCCCTAATATTTTATATATTTTATGATTGCAAAGTCTATGCATTTTCCCCCATACCCTTTTGGTTCAATTACCTTTGTGCTTTCAATTGATTCCCTCTCTATTCATACTAGTTTCTTCCCTCTCCCCTTTAATTGGTTAAATGATGTGCATTATCATAAGAGTGATACTTTTTCCCTAACCTATAATGGGGGACAGAATAGAGGAGTTGAAGTTTGGATGGTAGAGGAAAGCAACAAAGGCCACATTTTAGGGCCTACAGTAAATGGGAAAATTGATGGAGGCCATGGGCTAGGGTTCAAAGCAACTAAGGAAAGTGTTAGAGGTCATGGTTTAGTCGGCTCTAGCAAAAATAATCTACAACAAGTAGAGGTTTGTGAGGGAAGCCGCGGGTTAGGGTTTGGAGCAAACGCTTCCGAAAACTGTTACAGTTGCATACAACCATTAATCTTAGTTCGGCTATAAATCCAAAAGGATTAGATCTCTACGAATTTGAAGGATCTTCCCTTACATGCCCTCTTAGGGTACTTTTGTGGCCCTTCTCCTTCGCTTCAAAAGCTAGTTGGATAGATCGACACTTCTTGGGTGGCAATGGAAAAGGGTAAAGTTCAAATCTCCATTTTGCATTGGGGTTTTTTCTCTCTTTTAACTCCCCGTTAGATCGAAATTTTGTGCTAGCAAGTGGTCCTTATTTTTTTCAAGATACGGCTTGATTTTATTTCCTTGGTCCGATTCCTTTAACTCTTCCAAGGCAGTAAAGGATCTGCACTTCTTTGGGTAAGACTTCTCAGCTTACCCTTACATCTGTGTCCCCTCAAAATTTTGAAGGAGATAGGGGATAGCATTGGGTATTTTCATTATGTTTCTTTGGAAACCCTAGATCAACAGGGAACACCTAGGATATTGGTCTAGAGGTCATTGGTCGAAGATCTACCAAAAGAGATTATATTTGATTGTGATGGTGATCGACAATCTCAAATCTTAGATTATGAACAAATTTCCTTTAGATGTCTTTACTGCAAGATCCATCGACATCTACTTAGGGAATGCTCAACTAGAGCTAAGGTATGATCTCTAAAGAAGAAAATCCCTAGTTCTTCTCCTTCTTCTTTGGTTTGAAGAGATGTTAGGCCCTATGGATTTGATTTCTTAGACAAAGTTCCAAAGATTAGTGTAAATATATCTATAGCAGTCTCACCAAAGCTAGCTCTTAGGATTGGGATTAGTTTGGAGGTTTTGGTGGCTCCCTGTACTTTTGTTAAAGAGGCTATGATTCCAGAATCTCAAATTGAGGTTAAGGAATGCAAGGTACCAAAATCTAATGCTCTTAATCATTTTTCTACTAGAGATTCATCTTCCATTAAGGAGTTCTTCCTTTCTAATGTTTATGTTCCAATGGAGTTCCCCATTATTTTTCCAGAAGCCATAGTAGAGAAGCTAACAAGTATTATTGATTCCACCAAAAATGTCCCAACAAATGTCTCTATATTGTAGGGTCCATATATTAACTCCATCAATTCCTCCATAACTTCTCTTGTTGGTGGTTCTGGTTCGATGGAGAGGATTCTTGTTGCTAGGGTGGTGGTCCTTATTGTTTTGGGATATGTGAAGGGGTGTAGTATTTTTAAAGATAGCAATATGCCTCCTTTGCATGGGTAAGGAGATGTTTTTGTAATCTATGATTAGCTCAATCCCTCGAAGATTAGGGTTACCAAACATTATGGCTTGAATCTTCCTACCCTTTAGTTGTTTCGTTTCTCTGGATAGAGTATCTCTAAGCATCGAGGGAGGTAGTAAGCCAGTGTCTCCCTTTCTTCCTTATTTAGGTTTGTGATCAGCTATGTTTTCAATAATTACCTTTTGAGAGGCTTTCCAGATCATTTCATAGTTTGGTTGTTCTATCTGGGAAGATAACACTCTCACAAGATATTTCATTTGGGTGATGGAGGTCTTTAGTCAATTGTTGCTAGTAGTAAATTATGATGAGACTATGCACTTTGAAAAATAATTTGAATCTGGATCATTTACACTTTTGATGTGGGTTTTAGTATATATGTGTCTTCTAGTCTATAGTTTGAAGGCTTACTGAGGGTATTGTCTTATTCTGATGGACTATATGCCTATAATTTCAATGGTTGCTACTTTATATGCACCAATGTTGTTCCATTTTAGGCCTACGTGCCAATTATAGTAGATGGTAAAGAAAGGCCTATATTGAGTCTCGTTTTTTTATATCAAGGTTATCATATTAATCCTATTTATTTGTTATGTGTCGCATACACTTTTAGGAAGATCATGGGCATTTCTTTGTCATTTTTTTGCCCTATAAAAAATACAAGAATGTTATGTAAGCATTTGTTTTATGTAATTTTGCTCTCATATGAATAAAATTAAGATTTGTTTTCTCGAAAGAAAAAAAAAAAAAAAAAAAAGCATGATACTCTTTCGAATGCTTAGCTACAACATAAGGATGTCAACTTTAAAAAAAAAAAAATCGATTCACCTTTGGTATTTGTTGTTTGGAACATGATTATTGTTGTGACCTCTTATCTAAATAATCATTTTCCACCAATGGACAAATGACTTCATCATCAAGCCCATCAACATCTACAATTCAACATATGGTGATGTTCCAAATGAGCTTGATCGACTAAACTCTTTGCCTCACAGAGCTATGCCTTTCGAATGAAAGGTATTTCAATGCAAAAGGATGTCAAGGTGTTTTGTTCAAAGCGTTTTGCACTATGAGACAAGTTGGTTGACACCCTATGGGTCAAAATTCAACACCTTTAGAGATTGTGTTTTAAGAATATTTTTTAATGGTTGTCGACCACCCTCTTGTTGGTCACTTTTGTACTAGGGTTCAAAGGTTGTTAGAAATTGACCCTATGGGTCAATTCTCCCCTCATTATAAATTAAATTTCTCCTTCAAAAGGAAATATCACCCCGACAACCCAACAACTTGGTAATGATACCTGGACGTTTTATAATGGCATGTTCAAAGTTTCAAGCCCTCAAGCTTTAGGTTAGCATGGCCTCCTTTCATTTCTCTCACTTGATTATTCAAACATTTTGGATAATATGAAGCAGATTTTTTAGCATTATTTTTCAATATATCCCCAAGCTCGTCATCCCTTAGTCCACTCTTCAAGAAAACCAATCTATAAGATTGGTTTTAAACTTTGAGGTGAACAAGACTTTAGTTTAAGGTTCTTTTGGACTAGTCTTTTGAATATCAACGACATTATTTTGAATTTAACCCTAGTTTAGGATGTGAAAACCATATTAATTCCAAGGAAATGTCGATCCATTTTTTGAATTTACTCCAACATTTACTCAAAAAATTGTTTAATTCAAAAGGCATGAACTTTGTTATGTTTTTCGAGTCCAATGAAATTTGAAACGCAATTACCCATTTGACAAAAACCCTTCAAAGTTTTTTTGTTTTTTGAAGGTCATTGTTGGCGCAAAAGCGAGACCATGGTTCTTGGTGGTTACCAACAAAAAGGTACCATTGTAGTCTAGGTACGTTGGCATATTCAACCTTCCGCAAGGGAAGGAGGTCTCACCCAAAGCATAGCTGAGACTTGAATGTTGAAAGGAGTTATAGAAAATACACCATCATATATATTCCTAGATTACTCAAATCCATCAATTTACCATTAAGATCAAGTTGCGATATCATTCAAATAGCACTAGAAAAGGGAAGAAATAAGCAAATACGCTATAGAACTATAGATCCATTCATAATATAACAAATAACCATGAAAATAAATTTGTAGGGCCCCAAATCACACCATTGTATTAGCAACTGTAGTATCAAAACCTTCATACAGTACAAATCTGATAGATCACCATTCAAAATGCATGAGTCCCCTACAACCCATATCGGGTAGCGAGATCTATTCTCTCACAACCCACTACAGACTCGAGACTCTCCATAGTTGCAATATCAATAGTAATACAAAACCCAACCTGACACTAGTGATAGGAACATTATCCTTTTCACTTAACATTGTTGTCTTATTTATATCTTTGCATCTTTGATAGAGTCACTTGACTAAATCAAATATGTTTCTAGCCGCTCCTAGTATTCCTTTGATCCATCCACGGTATTTCCTTTTCCATTTTTTTTGACTTGTTTTGTTGCTTCTAGACTTCCAAGTGTTGTGTGGCTGTCTTAACTTTATCCGTTGTGTCCTTTATCCTTATCCTCTTTCCAAAAATGAAGGGCCCAATAGGCCCCGACCACAACTGTCGACTCTCCCCTAGTCAACCTTTTGCTTCTTCACCAGGGCCTTCTTTAAACAAAGGGCCAAACTCTGGTACAATATTCACCACTTGTCGATGGAAACTATCATATTTTTCTACATGATCCTGCCACTTCCAAACCAAAATAGAAGCTCCGGTAACAAATTCTTGCACTGCAATGATATTCAGTTTCTTAGGCTTAGTGGCTAGAAGAGCATCCCATTCTATATCCACTGCTGATTTTAATTGGTGCATTTGGACATATGTTGCCTGGATTGTTGGTTTGAATTCATAAAGCTCTTTCTTGGTAGTATGTGGCTTCATACATGGCATCAAGCCTATTATTAGTGTCTTGAATCTCTTGGAATTTTGCTTATTGCGCAATGGGGTCTATAATCACCTAGGATTCAACACTCATCTGCTAGATCTGAATCCTCAATTCTTCAGCGAGCTTGTTCCTTCTTTCCAACAGTCTGACCCAATCATTAACCATTATGAAAATCTAGTTTCACTCTCCAGTCTTGCTATAAAGGGAAGACCAAACGGAATCCCCTTCTACAACCACCTATGCAATTTTATCCATCATAGCATGGGCTTGTTCCTTTTCCTTCAGTTGGATTGCATCCATTTCTCATTGAAGGCTATCGATGTTGGTAGTCATTTGTGACCAAGCATCGGCAATGAGCTCGACCCATTGCATTAGTGCAATAGGGGTAATGTATTCGGGAAACTGTGGGGCAGTCTTCCTGAATGTGGGCAAGACTTCAACAAATTTCTCAGAGAAAACCTCCATTATCGATTCAGCTTGTGCGCACAATGCATGTTCTTGATCACGGTCCTCTGATACCATGGCCAACTCCTGACGCAAATGTTTTATTTGTTGCACTAGCTCTTCATTGGCATGCTCAATGGAAACAATCATGTGCTCAATATGATAAGTCAATTCTCGCATGATATTTGATAACTATTGGGTGGACCAAGCCATAAGATATCTGCTAGTGATAGATCACTCCATGGGAAATCTTGATGCAAGTAGTTGGCCACTTGCAATCGATCTCTCTGAGACACTAGAAGTAGTTTCATTTTCGGGACCTGGAGATGTAGCCTGGAAGCTACAAGAAAGCCTTTCTTAGACAACTTGGGGGAGCAAACCAACCACTTTTGTATGCTCTAGACACGATTTGAGAATTGTGCATCGTTGTTGAAGATCTTGAAGGAACGACGCAACCTGCTCCCGAACATAACTCATGATATGTGTCAAAGTGGCGTCTTCGTGAACATCCATAGGGTGATGTGGAGGATTTGGACCTGTATGACCCTTCACTTCTAATGATTTCTTTGTCTTCGGATTGAGGCTAGTTTCTTGAGGGATATTAAGGGGGACACTGACTTGCGAAATCTAGGGAAAAGGGAAAGGAATATTGGCAATACTTATGTCGGTTGTAGTGAATGGGTCAATAGACTCTGTCTCAGCCATTTCAATATGAGTGTGAGTGTGAGCAGGGAATGAGGGACGACTAGGCGAGACGTCCATGACAGAGGGAGTCTAGTGACGACTGAGTTATTCAATGATAGGGGTACTCTGTACTTTAACCACGAGATCATCAAGGATGGTGATAATGGGAACAGAGGATCGGATAGGGGGAATAGTCCATGTGTATGGCGCAAGTGAAGAAAGAGGGATAACATCGATGACAATGGGTAGGCCAGTGGAGGACAATGGTGAACATGTGCGAGGTTTCTTCGATGGAACTAAAAAGGAAAACTCTAAGACCTCTCTAAACTCCTTACCCGTGAAGATGGAAATGTCTAGAATTGAGGAAAATTGTGGTCTCATAGAACCGAACTTTGGTAAAGTTTCCTCCTTCTCTTCAGACTCTGAATCGGAAGGCATTCTCTGTCTTTTCTCTATTTAACTACTAGGATCAGGAACATTTGTATACATTGGATCCTCGCATTGTAAAATTGAAGACATTTTATAGGTTATCCCCAAGGATTTCAACACTCTCTTCACTCTTGGCCATTAACACACCTCCTTTTCTAGAGCTTCCTCATCGAGATAATAGGGTAGTGGAGGAGTGTGGAAATTTTCAAGGTCCATGACTCTTGGTCTCACAAAGGTATGGTCTATGTTCATGTTGAACCATATCTTTTTGGTGTGTTGGTTGAGAAATTCTTGCGGAATCCTCATGCATCGGGTGGCGTTAATCAGATCATTATACCACTGCAAGAAAGAAACGCTATTGAATGAAGCATTGGCAATATCAATTTGTTCTTTCCATAACTCGAACCTCATAGCCACTCGATTGTCTGGAGTCATTGCTAACTCCCTCCCCTATGGGGACCGCCACTTCCACATGGTGAATGCGACTAAGAGATACCCACAGATAAAGTATACAACCTTCTCATGCGCATCCACGCAAGCTTGTAACATCTCAATCATCAAATATTTACACCAGTTCATTTGCATGCCCTATGCACAGAAATCGACAACTGAGAGGGCATCCAATGTGCATTATCCCTTGGTGTAATTCTTCATCACTTTTTTCACTATCAAGTAGCATGCACAGCAAACTTGTTTGGGAATAATGGGCTCAATAAGGTCTCCACGACCTTCGCACCTGGTGTCAAACTTGTCATACAGATTGAGCTCTCTTTTCTTCCTGTCGTGCTCCCATGAACCTTGGAATCCCTTTGTAACACCTTCGACCTCCATGGAAATACCTGTCAGTTGATGTGTATCGTTAACATGAATCGGATACTCTCAATCCAACCACATTGAACCATTGTGCACCCGAATGACGAGCAATATAGTGTAGTGCCCAACTTCTCTGGTAGTGTCGAACATGGGAAAATCACATAGGTTCATTTTTGTTGACTCTCGCAATGGCACATAAGGAGTCTTCCATTATACGTCTACCTATCTAGAAGGGAGGGGAAAACAGTCCAAATATGATTCAGCCTTCATCTAGGGGAACAAGTCCCCATCTGAAAAATCTATGTCAATGAGTCGAGCTTGCTCAACTTTACCTTGCAAATATCCCATAATCTCTACTCATGAATCATGGATATCTACTGGAATAGTAGGCTTAGGAAGAGTAACCTGGGAAATTGCAGCACGACCCATGGCTGGAAACCTGCAGAGGCACACAAACTCAACTTGGGGATGAGGGCGCAGATGTGGATTCATAGAACTCTCAGCGGGTTCCAGGGATGAGTATGCAGACAAGAAAATAGAACAGAATGACTTGAACAATGGGCGATTATGAGCTTATATAAATTCGTGATGAGGTGACACGGGATAAGCATTAAATTTTCATTAAGGCAAACACCACATAGATAACTCAGCATTAACAACAGACATGACCAACGGACGTGGAAAAATCTAATCAATGATTTGGGTACTAAAGAGAAAAAAATACCAACACAGCTTTGACATGGCACGACATGTGGGGAAATAACTAACTCAACAGCGACTAACTGGGAAAGTACTAACAACCTTTTTGTCATAATTGGACTTTACTAACAAGGACAGAACGGAAATCAAAAGGTACTAATTGCATTTAAAGAACAATTGGAAAGTGACATGACAGTGACTGAGACATCGAAAATTACTAAATGCAATGAAGATTTGGCATAGACTCCCTGACCACAATGATGAGATTTGGGCTGGACAAACTAACAATGACAACTAGACTCTAGGGGTGAGTGACAGTTGGGTACGTCACTGTTTTATTAACGATAAGGGTAAACAACAAAACAAAATGAAAACCTACCTACTTTATTCACTCCCTGTGACAGGAGTGTTGCATAATTTATCTTAATGAGAAGAAATGTAGGGCTTGAGGCGTGCACAATTCACCCATCCCAAATGAAGAATACCATCTAGTTACGCCAATTTAAAAGCTCTTGAGTCCTGAATTTCCACAACTATAAAGGGTCCAAGCCAGTGCATTTGTAACTTCCTTGGATGCTTCTGATACTTATTGTCATAAAGCAATACCTGGTCACCCTGAGCAAAAGTATTGATCTTAATGTGCCTATCATGAAAATATTTATGTCTAGCCTTCTCCACATTCTGATTAAAAGCCACTAAAAATTTGGCTTCCTCAATTTCCATCATTTTCGCAACCCTTTCCGCAACAGATTCATCATTTGTCGTTTGAATAACTTGTGCAATGTATAAACTAGGAGTCATGAACTCAATTGGGACTACTGCTTCTCTCCCATATACCAATTGAAAAGGGGTATACTTGTGTAACTTCTTGGTAGTCATTCTATAGGGCCATAACACAAATGGAACTCTCTCATCCCATTTATCTCGATTGGCGCAACAGACTTTAGTCAACCCCCTTTCTAAAATCTTATTAAATGCTTCCAGTGTACCATTGGCTTGCAGATAATACAGACTTCTCTTGTAATGTTGAATCAAAAATTCTTGAGTGATGGTGGCAATTGTCTCACTGATACAATGGGCACCTTGATATCTAGTTAAGCTTCTGGGACACCCGAATCAAGAATAATGTTTTAACAAATGAACCTTATCATTGTATCTGTAAAATAATCCTTAACAGGTTCTGCTTCATCCCGGCGAGTCAAATGATCTATTGCAATGATGATGTATCTTGCCTTGGAATGTTTAGCTGGCGGATTAATAGGTCCTATAAAGTCCACAGCCCAATTCTCAAAGGCATATAATGCTCGAACATGATGAAATGGTAACTCATCCCTACACTATGGCTTACCAACTCGCTGACAGACATCACATGCTCTAGTGTAGTCCTTAGCATCTTTGAACACAGTCGGCCACCATAGTCCTGCCTGAAGTATCTTCTCTACAAGTTCCTTCCCTCCAACATGACCTCCCACAACTCCACTATGACACTTCCACAATATTTTGAGTCTTTCATGGTCAAGTACACACCTTCTCAGAATTTTATCCAATCCCGTCTTATATAATTGACCTACAATCAATTGATAGTTTGTTGCATGAACCGTTAAATGTCTCCTTTGTGTTGCAAAATAACCATCAGGGCAAACTCGAGTGCTTAATAATAAAGTAATATCAGGGATATAGTCAGGGACAGCTTCAACTTTAAATAAGTCTGCATCCGAAAGCTGGTCATCTACGGCTCCACCATTTTCTCCTGACTCTAACCACGGTATGTGGTCAGGCCCAAAGTTCATCTTTCCAGGATTGACAACAACTTCAAAGGAAAATTATTGGAACATTAAAAGCCACCTACAAATTCTTCCTTCTAACATAGGCTTATTGAATAAGTACTTCAAAGGTGAATGGTTAGTAAAAAACTTGAAATGGCCTCCTAAAAATAGTTTCTAAACTTTTGCAAAGCATAGACCATTGCTTACCCTTCCCTTTAAGTGGTGGTGTAGTTGCGCTCAGCTTGTGACAATTTTCTATTGGCGAAACAAATAGGATGATCTAGATTTCCCTCACATGGTTGCACAAGAACAATGCCTAAAGAAATGTCAGAAGCATCAATGTGTACATGGAATTCAGCATGTCAGTTAGGATACATTAGAATAGGGGCACTAATTAAATTTTCTTTCAAAATGTTATAAGCTCTGTCACATTCAAGTATCCAGTGAAAAACTTCAAATTTCTTCAACAACTTCTCCAATTGTGTTGTTATACTTATGTAACTCAAATAAAGTTGTGACAGTAGCCAGTATGACCCTGAGTGGATCGCAATTGCTTAGTAGTTGTAGGGGGAGGCATATTGAGAATAACAACAACTTTCACAGGATCTACCAAAACTTCTTCTTTGCACACAATATGTTCCAGCAAGTTTCCAAAAGGTACACAAAATATGCATTTCTTCAACTTTAGTGAGATTTGTAAATATCGACATCAGTCAAACATTAACCAAAGTAGGCCTATGTGTTCCTTCAATAAGTTGTACACAATCCAATCATCCATATAGACTTCAAGAAACTTATAATAAAATCGTAGAAAGCAGCAATAACAATTCTGGAAAAGACGGTCTGGGCATTCTTCAGCCTAAAGGGCATAACATTATAAGCAAACAAACCCCACTTGGTAGTGAAAGTGGTATTTATTTTATCTTCTTATGCGATCTTGACTTGATGATAGCCTGAGAACCCATCAGTGAAGGAGTATGTTTTTTTTCCCGCCACTAGATCAAGTAATTCAGCACTTAATGGAGTAGGAAAAGGATCATGCACACAAGTTGAGTTCAGACTTTTATGATCCACACAAACTCTTATTTCATCAGTACCTTTCTTGCTCTGTATGACGATAGGACTAATCCATTTAGCTTCATCCATAGGAAAAATTAACCCAACTACAAGCATCATGCCAATCTCCTTGTTAACCTTTTCTTTGACTCTAGGGTTCAGGCGATATGGTCTATGTTTGACTAGCTTAGCATCAGAATTCAATTCTATCTTCATCTCTCCTAAGTCTTCTTTAATTCCTTTAAGTTTTGAAAATTTCCTAGGGAACAAATCCTCATACTCCTGCAATAGATCATGTATCTCTGTCATGGTCTGTTCATCACAATAATGCCCTATAGAAGCCAACTTAGGACGCTCCTCACTCCCAGTATTCATTTTCTACAAATTCATAGGTTGAGTATATGAACTATTGGAATCGTCAAAAAGGGTATCTTTAACTTCTCTTATTCTTGCAGATTCCTTAAAGGTCAAATGTCTAATCCCTTTTAAGTCTTCAGGATCTTCTAGGTCTTTGTCAATCTTGATACATGTCATAGGGATCCTTATGGGTGATGGATAAAAACTAAACTAAAGCATATATTAATGTTCAAGACATATTGTAGGTGGGTACTTGGGCTTGAATTCATTATTAAACAACATTTTTTTTATTTGTTTCAATATAGTTGTAATTTCTAAGGACTTACTAGAGAAAAAGAAATCATGACATAACTGACCTTGTAGGACCTTCCAGCATGCATTCTGTCTCCTAGCTTCTTCATGTACGTACCAAGATTTCATAATCATTCCCAAAGAATGGAAATGTTGATGTACCCAGAACTAAGAAGGTAGTTGCACAACTTTCCATATCTTGAGACAATACTCAATATGCTCAATTGGATCGGATAAATCCTCATATGTCTCCAAGGTTAATATCCAACACTTCATCTTTTGATCCTTACTTGACTGGTTGACTTGCGATAGTGGTAGGAAATGGTATTGTATGGTGATATTGACCTCATGCCAAGAAGAAAGAGTTCCTTTGTGGGTATCCCACCACCTAGCATGGGAAGATCTCAAGGATATGTCAAGTGTTGAAATTATCTTCTCTGCTTCAACCTTATCCTTCATATCGATGAGAAAAATGTGTAGATATTAAGTGCCATCATATGTTGGGTACTCACATATCTCAGCCCCAATCCACCTTACTAATATGATAGTTGTGTAATGCCTTGAAAAATTCTCGTACTAGCCTTGCTACCAATTATTGAATGCTACTTCAAAATCCTCGTCCACTGACCAAACACTCCTCCAGCTAACTGATCCATCTGCATTTGGGTTAATATAATCAGCTTGTTTCCCTACAATCATATTATACAATTGATCAAGGACATCTGACTCCGTAGTATCATCCACAAGTTCAGTATATCTAGGGCCATGATAGGGATCTAAAGGTTGAGTAACTTTCATCCCGTCAGACTCAAAAGTCGTAGTTTCCTTTTTAATATCAATAATAACATAGTTTTCATAAGCCCAGTCAATGCCTAATAGAGATGGATATGGATCATGTTTTCCCATTATTTCAATAACTTCAAAGTCAGCTATTGTTTTGACACCATCCAAGTTGACTTCCACATTCGGCAGCCTTCCTACTAGAAAAATGCAGTATCGATTCGCCATTCACAACTAAATAGGGGAATAGACTAACTTGGGTTTTCCCATTACCTCCCAAGTTTTATTTGGAAATATAATGACATCAAATCCCAATTCCAACATAACATCCTTAGTCTGAAAATCATCTATTTGGGTATTCAATCTGAATTCCCTTCCGATCCTCCTCTTTCTTCTTTGCACCCTTCTTGCTTTCCTCTCTGGAAGGTTAGCAACAATAAATTCTTATGGATTTCCTTCAAATCCCAAGGCCGCTTTGATTGTATTTTTCAACTTCTCAGTAAGTTTGTCATCATATAATATATCAAAAAATAACTAAAACCAGAGATCAACAACTTTCTGAGACTTACCTGAAGATTCCAACCAAGTGGATGATTCTATGACGATCCTTCGTTGTTGAGGATTTAACTTGAAACTTGTTTCCCCAACTTCTAGTGTAGATGGACCAAGCATTTGTCTGAACATTTCTATTGCATTCTTAAAGAATTCCTTATGTTGAGTGGAATCATATCTAGTATTATCTGGTATAACCTTTTGAATCTTGATTTTATGTGGGCTTTCTACATCGACACCAATCTTTTCTCCTCCCCTATTAATGATATTAATGTTAGACCCACTTTCTTCAGTTGTATCCCTAGGCTCATAATTTATCAAATTCTCTCCTCTCTATCTAGCACGATATTCCCATTTAGCAATCAGATTAGGAGAGCCTTCATTAGCATGAGTATTATTCTGAAAGTGCGAACACCAAGGTCTTCTTGGAATGGGAAATATTTTGCAATATTCCCTTGCTCATCACAATTATAGCAATGAAATGGTCATCTTATGCTAGTTCATCCACCTATGTATCCTCCTCTTCCTATGTGACCTCCTCCAAACCCTTGAGTTCATTCATTTACTCTGAACGTAGATCGGTCCAACCTGTTTGCAAGTGCATCTAGAGTGTGACATCGATTGGTGTTATGAGAAGGAGAACCACAAAATTCGTAGTACATTGTATTTAGAGAAGGTGTATATTTCTACAAAATGGGCCAATGTCGTGAAGAATGCCTGGGACTTCTACAACTCTCACAATATTCATTAGTCTGGACTCCCTGGTTCTTCGAAAAGACATGATATTGAACATGCCCATAAAATGGTGCTGTAGCAGTGACCTACGCAACTCCTTCCACTGGTCCAACTGGTGGAGGTGTCAATGGAGTACATGAGATCCATGCACCCCTCAATCTCAGACATTCAGTCACCATATGACCTTCTATGCAATAGCCTGTACACCATACTTGATGTCAACCTACCTTGAGAAGGATCAATTCTTCGATATTCTGAGTCAATGCAAACATTTGACCTTGCAGTTGTGTAATATTGGAATCTTCAGGGGGTCTTGTGACTTGTAAGTTCCCTAAATAGCCTGTCATAGCTTCAATCTTCATGGCTTGTTCCAAAGTTTCTCCTAAAGTACCTATCCTTTGTTGTGTCAAAGGGATGTGGGTCAAAGGTAGAAACCCCTGAATAAACCAGTCCCTTTGATGATCTTCATGAATAGGGTTCATCATCTTTCCCTATCACATCTTTGAATCTCTTATTGTATTCTCGTGCAGATTCTCCATCTCTCTGCTTTATCTCCCGCAGCTCTGAAAGTGCTTGATGCTCTGATTGTGGTAACCGGAATTATGTGATAAACCTATATCTAACTTGAACTAGAGTAAAAGCTTGACCTTGAACTGGCCCTGTTTAAATATCCTTCATGTACCATTTGAGAGCTCAACCTCACAAAGTGGTATGGAACTCAACCAAATTATTCACATCTGGAGTCCCTCACGACCTCCAAATGGCTTCACATAGAAACTAGTGCTACTCAACATCCTCATCTACCTTTCCCCAAAACGCAGGGTACCAGGTAAGGGATCATGAACTTTGTGTTGCCATTATTGTTCTTGTAGGGCCTAACAGAACGAACCCTTGAGGTCCTAGTTGCAATATAACTATTGAAATCACCACACTTCCACTACTACTACTAATCAAATTTGCAGAACTAGAACTACTTGAAGGATTTTGAAAAATAGATGTTGTGGGTGAATAAACTAAAGAAAATACTAGATTTGTAGATGGCATTGGGGGAATAGGTGATTCAGGGATAGATCCTTTGCCTCCTGAACGAATATCTTTGATCTGGAGGGTCTCATTCTCATGCAGTGTTGTATTCTCTTCTTGATGTACGCATGTGTCTTCTAGAGTAACAGGTTCAGTTTCTTCTACAACTTCGTCTAAGGTTTGGGATGAAACTTCTTCATCAATTGTAGTGCCTAATATTACCCTTTCATCTATGTCTTTAGAACACTCTCCCTCTTGTCTGCTTACTTGGGGATATTCACCTCTTCTACCACTTATCTCTTTCAACAATTGACTGGTCAGTGTTCCTCATCTCTTCAACTTTTGCAACTCTTCTAATTATATTATGCGATCAACATCAAAGTCTATCTCCTTTCGCGACTAATCGGTTCTCTTCATTACCATTTTCATTTATTTTTGCTACCTCTTTTCAATAGTAGCATCCCTTCTCAGAGCTTGTTCATCTCATGCACTCTTCTCTCGAAGACCCCCCATGCCTCAAGGAGACTCTTCCATTACTTAACTCATGAACCCTCCAATAAATCACCTTCCCCCTAGCGCAGGGGTTTACGTTTCCATGTTACCTAAAAGAACAGGAAACATTCCTTCTTCTACCAAGAAGACCTTGATCCACAAAGGTATTCCATGTAACAGTCTTCCTATGGCTCCTTCTCTATACACAGCTTAAGCTTTTGAACAGGCTTGATGGTTTTTTGCAGCGAACTCAATAATATACCCTTCCAAAATAGTCTGCACCCAGAATTCGACGGCTCGTGAGATCTGTTGATATAGACGATGAAGGGACACTATACTTTTAGTAGTCCAGTTGTATCTATTTTTTACCCGATCTCTGTATTCCAGGGCCTCTTGTAGTCGTTCTAATCATTGAAACATCTCTTCTGAGAATTTAATCTAGAATATATCGTATTGGTCACTAGCAGGCTCCAAATAGAAAACAATATCCTTCACAACTCTAATATTCTTATGCCGCAACTTGGCCTCCTACCTTATGAACGCATCACACTTTCATTCCCACCACCTTTCAACATCAAACTTGTAGATCCAATGACGAATTCTCTAAAAACTCTTTTTAAATCTCGGTCCCGGCAACAGAACCATTTGTTGGTGCAAAATCGAGACCGAGGTTCTCGGTGGTTACCAACAAAAGGTATCGTTGTAGTCTAGGTACATTGGCATATTAAACCTTCCACAAGGGAAGGAGATATCACCTGAAGTGTAGCCGAAACTTGAATGATGAAAGGAGTTATAGAAAATATACCATCGAATCTATTCCTATATTACTCAGAACCATCAATTTACCATTAAGATCAAGTTGCAATATCATTCAAATAACACTAGAAAAGGGAAGAAATAAGCAAATACGCAACAAAACTATAGATCCATTCATAATAATACAAATAACCATGAAAACAATTTTTAGGGCCCCAAAGAACACCATTGTATTAGCAGCAGTAGTGTCAAAACCTTCATACAATATAGATCTAACAGATGACCATTCAAAATGCATGAGTCCCCTACAACCCATCTCGGGTAGCGAGATCTATTCTATCACAACCCATTACAGACTCGAGACTCTCCACAATTGCAAAAGCAATAGCAATACAAAACCCAACCTGACACTAGTGATAGGAACATTATCCTTTTCACTTTACATTGTTATCTTATTTATATCTTTGTGTCTTTGACAGAGTCACGTGACTAAATCAAATCCGCTTCTGGTCACTCTTGGTATTCCTTTGATCCATCCACGGTATTGTCTTTTATGTTTCTTTAGTCCAGTGGTCGCACAATACTTTTGACTTGTTCCACTGCTTCTAGACTTTTGGATGTTGCGTAGTTGGCTTAACTTTGTCTGTTGCTTCCTTTATTCTTATCCTCTTTCCAAAAACAAAGGGCCCAACATTCATATTTAGTCATTTTATTTGCCCCCGTTTTGAAAATTGGTGTTACCAATAGTACCATTTTTTTAAATTTAAAAGTACCACCTTTAGAAATCATGGCCTTAACAACCTCATAATATTACCAACAAAGACCTTAAAACAACCCTTGAATCAAAAAGTTGCACCAATAGTAGCACCCCTTTTTTAAGGCCAAAATTACAAGTTTTTTGAAACCATGACCTTAACAACTAGTGTTGTTGTAACCAAAATCTTAAAATCAACCCTGAATTGAAAAGTGGTGCTCGTAGTAGCATCTCCCTCTTTTTCCAAGGTTAAAATCGTAAAAAAAAATAAACCATGGCCTTGGCAACTAGTATCATTGCAACCAAAATCTTAAAATCAACCCCCAAATAAAAAAGAAGTACTACTAATAGCACCTTTTTTAGGCTTAAAATTGCAACATTTTTAAACCATGACCTAAAATCCCAATATTATTGCAAACAAAATCATAAATAAATAAATAAAAATAGAGAGAAAAAAAAATAAAAAATAAAAACACAACAAGAAAAACAACCATTTTTTTAAATAATTTAAAAAAAAAATACATTTTAAATTTTATTTTTTAAAACAAAATTATAATAATTTAAAAAAAAAACATCCCACTACCCTCCTTTTATTTATTTTTTAAACCCCTTAAAAACAATAATAATAAAAAAAAAAACACACATATATAAAGATAAACTTAAAAAAAAAAAAAAAAAAATTAAATCCCCTCCCTTTATTCCCTACCCACCCCTTCCTCCCCACATGCTTGTTGAGCAACAGGCATGGGGGGTTGTGTGCGACGAGGATCACTCACACAATTGTCCCCCAAATTATCCTCTTTTTTTTAACTCCTTCATTGGTGGAAGCGATCCAACCACAGGGGAAAGTGAGTGATGAGGAACATCCACCCCACCCTCCTCCAAATTATCCTTTTTTTTTAATCAATTTTAATTTATGTTGTATTTAATTTTTTAGTATTTGTTTTTTCTTTTTAGTTTTTTATTTAATTTCATTTTTTGTTTTTTTTTATTAAGACTCATTTTAATTTTGATTTGATTTTTTTTCATTTCTTTAAAAAATTAAATTTGTTTTAAATGTTTTTTCGGTTGGAGGGGGTTAAATTAAAGGAGTGACTGGTTTTTTTTTTTTTTAATCGTGGTTTTTTTTAATGTTCTTTTAAATAATTAAAAAAAATCTTTTCATTTTGGGGTTTTTTCCTTTTTTAGTTTTTTAATCTCTATTTTTATTCATCTTTCCATTTTTTGAGTTTTTTTTTTTCCTTTTTTATGTTTTTGTTTGTAACAATATTCAACTTTTAGGTTATGTTTTCAAAAATATTGCAATTTTAAATTTGGAAAAAATGTGTTATCGATAGCACCTATTCTCTATTTGAGGGTTGATTTTAAGATTTTGATTGCAATAGTATTGATTGTTAAGGCTATGGTTTTAAAAAAGTTGCAATTTTAAAACACCCAAAAAAAAAGAAGGGGGGCAGGGGATGGCGGTGGAAGGTTGCTACAGGGACCACCACTTTTAGATGCAAGAGTTGATTTTAAGATTTTGGCTACAACGATACTAGTTGCTAAGACCATGATTTCAAAGAAGTTGTAATTTTGAAACCCCAAAAAAGGGTGTTATTGTTGGTTCCAAAGTTTCAATTTAGGGGTTGATTCTAAAGTTTTTGTTGGCAACATTATAAGGTTGTTGATGCTATGATTGCAAAAGATGGTAATTTTAACCCCAAAAATAAATGTGTTACCAATATGTTGTAGAAGACAACAACCCCCCAAATTTTGTACTATAAATAAATTTGGGACCCTTCCTTTTTCAATTTTGAAAAAAAAAATCTTTTATTTATTTTACTTAAACAATGTTTTCAGTTTTGTCAATTTTGGCCATACTCTCAACTTCTTTGAGTTTTCATTCAATCATTAATGACATTTTCTCATTTGGATGTTTCTCAATTCATAAAGGTTTTGATTAAAAATTTTGGCTTTCAAATGTTTCTAATTCATATATTCTTTATGATTTATTCTCATGTACATACATTCTAACGAGCTACAATATTTGACAAGCTACAATTTTTTGTTTATTGTTGATTTTAAAACCAATGTTCCAACGATGGTCAATCATAATCTACGAAATCCTACTTAGCCTGTCATAACTGTGTATTATCATGATACCCACGATTCATAATAGTTGTTTAATATTTTGTTGTAGTACGTTAGGCCTACTCTGATCATCATAAATTAAAATCAAGTTAATGGAACATTAAATCAAGGTCCTTTCAAACTACATACAAATAGTCCTCCTTTCCCAAAATTCATTGATTCGCTTCCACGCATAGTTTTGAACTGCATCACCGTATTCGTGAATTATTACCTATGGTGTTTCTTCCTCGAAATAAGATTTTGATTCAAGTATTGAAGCTTCGTTTTCATTTACCTGTAAGTGAGAGTTTGTTAGGTTTTTTTTTATAAGGGTTTTCCGAACTGTAATGTGATAAACTGTCAAGATGGGAATGATTTCCAGAGTTGAACCCGGTGTCAATCTTATTGAAGCTCAAGAAGATTAGTTTCCAACTTTTGAGAGGGTTGGTTGGTTAAAATTTATGCACATGTTTAATGGTTACAACGTGCAAGTCACCAAAGATTTCGCAAGAACTTTCAATGGTGAACGCACTAAAATTGGGGATATAGAGTTGCAGATAGATGAAGAATTAATAGCCAGAGTGACTAAATTTTCATTAAAAGGGGAATGTTGGTCAAAGGCCAAAAGGGTGAAGGAGATTCCTTGGTCTGAAATCCTGGTTTCTCCCGAATGCAAATACGATTACAAAGGTATGCCCATATCTTCAATTAAAGAAAATGACATTTTATGTTAGTAGTTATTAATAAGGGTTTTATC
>ML787434.1:712663-730807 GCA_009831015.1 Picea engelmannii | reverse complement strand
TTCCCTAAGAGGTCAAACCCCTCTTGTTCACATACCATGGTTGGAATACTAAAAATATTAATCAACCATATAATTGCAATTTGTGAGAAAATGGTCATAGGATATTGATAATACTCAAAAGGCATAGGGGGTGTATGTTGGATAGACCAACAACACTACCATTTCAATCTACTTCCTTGGTGGTATGGAAATTTGCAGTGTTAAAATACTAGAACAAAACCATTTTGAAGCACCTCTTCTTGGTTCAACTCTTCCACATATTTCTTAATATAGCTTGGGTTAGAAATATCAAGCCTCGACCAATGTATCTTCACTTGTAGTCTAATTATTTTCATCACCCCCATCATCATGTATATGCCACCTCATTTCTTTAGAATTTCATTCCACCTTTATGAAATCTTGTTCTCTTTATAACACCACACTTTCTTGATATTTACTTTCAATGTCGATCAAAGATCATTCTTGTACTTATATTATCCTTTTCATCATCTCACACTTTGAATTAAGTTCAAGATAATATCCTCTAGGAAAAAACTCTTCCCTTGAACAAATATTTCCCATATTTTTCTACTGCCAATTCTTTGCAATCCTTATGCATCTTTATTATCACTTCTATCATTCTCTTTTAGAGTTTACTGTCTTTCCCATGACCATTCCTTTGAGTATCTTATGACATTGACTTCATGATCTAGTCCTCCTATTATTCCACCCCCTTATCTAAGTTTTACACTTACATCTTAGTGGGGTTAAGCAACATACCCCATTCCACCATCATTATATTTATCAACATCGATATTTCTTCTATCAACCTTTTGTGTGATCATTTCTTAAATAATTTGAGTGTCTTGGTCAAAGACCAATGAAATCCTACTGAAAAATCCAAAGAAAAACCTTTAGTTGCACCTTTGTACTAGAAATTGATTTCTCGGGGAAATTTTTGGTCATACCATTGAATCTTTACCAAATTATTAATGGTACACTCAACTCCACATAATGAGTGCTAGCAAAAATTCTTCTTCGTGAAACTTTCCATCCATTCATACAAATTCACTAGAAATTGTTGGAGATACTTCACACACACCTAGGATTTCTTTTTCCTAAGGTTTTCCCTATGTTTATTAGTCATTATCCAGTCTCCTACATTTTAGGGAGAATATTCCTTTTCCTACATTCTAGGGGAATATTCTCTTCAGTTCACACTTCAGTTGGATCAGTTGAGTGGAGTATTGATGCCACATTGGTTCCATCACCATGCGTCATTGAGATCATCACTGATAATGCACATTTTCCTTGGGATTACCACTAAAGGGGTGCATTACTGATGCTTTCAGTCAATTAACTGAGGAATGAGAGGCTAGTTGAATTAGACTAGGTGGCAATTAACTCTCGTAATTGTCGGTGTGTGTCCAGATCACTCTAGACCACCACTATGGTGCATTGGATTCTCTTATAGTGCACATTATTTGAGTTATATAGAGTATATTATGTGTAAATTATCATTCATTCGTTCAGTTAATACATTTCTTTGATTCTCTCTCTCTCTCTCTTGTTTTGTCTTTTCTCATTTTTTTGCAAACTGTGCATGTCCTTTGCTAGATACATCTGATATATGTAGGGTCATCCAAATTTACATGGTATCAGAGATGATAGATTGATAGGAAAAATACACACCAGACTCTTTTTGTAGGTACAAAAGATTGAAGACAGTGGGAAAATGGAATTTCCAAAATAATTAATTCTTACACCGTACAATTTCTTCGCATAAAAGCACAATATGGAATTGCATATTTGAAGAAGAGGATTATACAGGTTAACCATGGGAACATAGACTGAACCCACATCAGCCATATAAAAATATAAGTATATGAATCAGATGGATGAAGCGTATGGAACTATTTGCAGTCTCATTTCTCATGAACTCCTCTTTCACATATCCTCCTGTAAAACCCCCAATGAAGTTTGAACCACCATGGAAGGAATTTTTGGAAAATAGGATGAGATGAGGGGACATATGATCGAGGTGGAATTTATCACTTTGGATCAATTTTTTTTTGACAATCTCCAATATTTTTTACCAAATATAAGGATTTGTTATCGCAACTCAAGGCTTGTGGGGTTGATAAATCTAAGGAGGAGAAATAAATGGTTCTTACCATTCTTTCGATACTTGGTATGGAATAATCAATGTTTGTATCCAAATTTCATTTAGTTAGGCTCACCTCTGGATCCCCTTGGACCATTGCCTCTCTTGAGGTCTTTATCGAGTCTCTGAAGCACGAGCAAACCAAGCTCATCAACATGGGAAAAATCAATGGCTCAAAGGCGCATGCACTTCCTGTGCAAGATGGTAGCAATCAACAAAAATAGAAATCTAATAACAAATGCAAAGGGAAGGCACATGCAAATCCAATTAAGGAAGGTTACTCAAAACCCTTCAACGATTCCTTTGGATCTAATGGTGGAAAGGGAAGAAAAGGGGAGACATGAACTTACTGCCAATGAGGATTCCATCCAGAATCCTCATGCATGCAGAAGAAGATAGATCAAATGGCACAAATAATTCAACAAAACAACCTTGGAAATCGCATCCCTGAGGGTTCCAAGAAGAAGAAGCCAGAAGATCAAAACCCCAAGAAAGGTAATTGTATCCATTCTTTGATTACCATTAGCTTCTCTCCCAATGCTTAGATTGTAGATTCAGGTGCATCACACCACATGTAATCCAGAAAGGACGTCTACTCTTCATTGGACACATGCAAAGGTCCTCATATTATGATGGGGTATGACTCTCCAATCGAAGTCACCAACAAAGGGAGAGTTGAACTCACAAACAAGAGCTTTGAGAATGTGCTACATGTTCCCAAACTCTCTGTCAATTTTCTCTCCATGTATTAAATGAAAAATCCAGCACCGAAAATAAAGTAATATTCACACCTGATGATGTGGATATCTATGACATGCAAACCAATTCCAAAGTTTCTACTAGTGAGGTAAATCACCAATCCAGACTCTACACATTTTCTGAATTTATTGAAATAGATTCAAAATTACTTCTTACACATGTTGATGAAAGAAGTAGGATATGGCATGAAAGGTTCATCAATTTAAATTTTAGATACATGCAACAAATTAGCAAGCAGGGAATTGTTGATGGTCTACCTGACATCCACTTCTCCAAAGGAATTTGTGAGGCATGTGTCCTTGGAAAACACCCTCAAGAGAAATTTGACAAAGGAAAGACTCATAAGGCCTCCTCTCCTTTAGATCTGATCCATAGTGATCTCACAGGCTCTTTTCCGCATCCATCAATCAATAAAGAAAGGTACATGCTTATTTTTGTTGATGATTTCTCACACTACACTTGGAATTTATTTCTCAGGAAAAAATATGAGGTCTTTCAACATCTCAAATATTTCAAAGCCCTTGTTGAGACACAGTTAGGAGAGAAGATCAAAGTCCTCCGAACAGATAATGGGGGGGAGTATGAAAACCAAGAGGTACAAAATATTTTTCTTGAGGTTGGGATTTAGTTGCAGCACACGGTTCCCTATACTCCACAACAAAATGGAGTTGCTAAGCGGAAGAATAGATCCCTAAAAGAGATGACATCTTGCATGGTGCATGAAAAATCACTTCCACATAGATTATGGGTTGAAACACTTAATTGTGCTAACTACATCCAAAACAGATCTCCCTATAGATATGTCAAGGATAATACCCCCTTCGAGGCTTGGAGTGACCATAAACTGGAAGTGACCCACTTTCGTATATTCAGTTCATGTGCATGGGCTAGGATTCCATCTAAGAAGAGGAAGGAACTTGATCCACATAGTACATAGTGTATCTTTGTTGGATACCCATATGGTGTGAAGGGATACAAACTCATTTTTACCTCTACAGATCGACTCATCATTGATCATAGTTTCCAATTCGAGGAAAGTATCTCACATGCACCTTAGGACCTACATGCAGGCACTTTATTTCTTCCACCTTTTAGAGATGATGAGCATGAACATGTTGAATCTTCTCCAGATGAGAGATCCAATTTAGAGGATTTATTTGATTCATATATTGAGTCAATACAGTCATATGCAGATGTAGAGCCAGAGACGATGCCCAAATAGGCCAAGGCTACTCTTCAGGATGAAGGATATCTTGTTGGGGATCCAATTGATACTAGGAGGACTCGATCTAATTTCGAGGAGCCTCATCTTTCACTCACCGCCACTAAACTCATGCCACCCAAGAATATTTTCTTGGTGCAATATTTATATCCATAGTCCTATGGCGAGGCTATAGGGAATCCATTTTGGGAATCTTCCATGTAGGAGGTTTACAACTCCCTTCTCAAGAACTAGACTTGGGATCTAGTTCCCCTTCCTTCAGGAAGGAAACTTTCCAGGTGCATATGGGTCTATAGGACCAAGAGCACAACAGATGGATAGGTTAGCAGATAAAAAGTTAGGCTAGTTTCCAAAGGATTTCAGTAGGTGCACGACATTGACTATGATGATACCTTCACTTCAGTATTGAAAGATGGATTCCATATGCTTGGCACTTTCCATTACAATAGAAAAGGGATGGTAGTTCCATCAGATGGGCATGAAGAATGCATTTCTTCATGGAGATATCTCTGACGAGATATATATGGACCAGCCCCAGGGCTTCATGCATGATTCATCTTTGTTCTATCGACTGAAGAAGTCCCTTTATGGCCTCAAGAAGGCCCCGAGGGAATGGTATGCCAAGATGGAATCCTACTTGTTGTCATAGAACTTTGTACGTTGTAAGTCAGACCCAAATGTTTACATGCTCAGGATGAATGATTCACCTCTACTCCTAATTTTGTATGTTGGTGATTTGATGATAATTGGTTTCTCGACTTCAACGATTTCTGAAATCTAGAGGATTATTCATGACAGGTTCTTGATGAAGGAAGTTGGTCCACTACATTTCTTCCTTGTTCTCGAGATCATTCATGATGCATCAAGAATCAAACTTAGTCCAAGTTTGCACGAGATCTCCTCGAGAGATTCCACATGATAGAATGCAAGTGTTCCCTGACTCCTTTCCTATCAGGAATCAGATTTGAGGATGGCGGGGACACTCCAATGGTGGAAATCACACTGTACATATAGTTAGCGGGGAGCTTGTTGTATCTCACACATTCTAGACCATACCTATCCTATGCAGTCAGAGCAGTCTCCCGGTTCATGCAAGAGCCACATGAGCTACATTGGAAGGCTGCAAAGTGTATCCTTTGGTATGTACAAGGTACCATCACCTTTGGGATTCACTATGTAGGATACTTTGCATTGGACCTCATTGGGTTCATTGATTTTTACTGGGGTGGCGACAAAATTGATTGCAAGTCCACATCTGGTTACTCACTTAGTCTAGGTTCTAGGCCCATCTATTGGTCGAGGAAGAAGCAGGTTGCTATTGCACTATCTTTAGCCAAGGAAGAGTACATAGGGGTAGTTAACATAACCATTTAGGCTATGTGGCTACAATATTTTCTCACTTAGTTAGGTATTTAGTTTCACTGGATGATGGTCACTTGGTGTGACAACCAGAGCACTCTGAAGTTCTATAGAGATCTAGTTCATAGGCAAGAGACGAATCACATCGAGATCTACATGCACAACATCTGAGACTTAGTACACGAGGGGATAATCGATCTATAGTTTAGTCCTTCATTTGAATAGACTGAAAACATCTTCACCAAAACCCTCACTGAGCAAAAGTTTCATTCTCTACACAGTCATCTTGGAGTGAAGGACACAATTGCCTAGAAATTCTCAGTCCTTTTTTGATACATGGTACCTTGAGGGGGGGTTTTTCCCATGAGGTTTTCACTCTTTCCTCATTTATTTCAGCGTGTATTTTGTTTTTGGGTACCTAACATGGCCTGATTTCCAGGACTCATTATTTTATTTTCACCATAATGATGTTCAGGGGGGGTGTTGGAGATACTTCACACACACCTAGGATTTATTTTTCCTAAGGTTTTCCCTATGTTTATTAGTCATTATCCAGTCTCTTACATTTTAGGGAGAATATTCATTTTCCTACATTCTACATGAATATTATCTTCAGTTCACACTTCAGTTGGATCAAATAGGTGGCTGTTAACTCTCGTAACTATTGGTGTGTGTCTAGATCACTCTAGACTACTAGTATGGTGCATTGGATTCTCTTCCAATGCACATTAGTTGAGTTATACATAGTATATCATGTGTAAATTATCATTCATTCATTTTGTTAATACAATTATTTGATTCTCTCCATCTCTTTCTATCTCTCTCTCCCTCTCGTTTTCATCTTTTCTCATTTTTATGCAAACTGTGTATGTCCTTTGCTAGCTAGATCTTATCTGTGCAGGTTCATCAACATTTACAGAAATTTAGCCTAGAAAATCTCTTGCAAGCATTCAAATAGAGGCCTCTCTTTGAATTCTACAACATAGTCCCCTATATATGTGCATTTACTGAAGTGGATATGTAATAAATGTTAGAGGAACTGGATGCTATAGATGCATATGGTTGTGATATCGCCTAAATGGGATCTAGTAGGTTCATTTGGTAGGCCGCTTCCATTGTTTCTCGAAATTGAGAAAGAGAAGGACTTATGAGTATAATGGCCATATGTGAACATATGACACATGCAAAGTTGGTATGCAATATTTTATTGCATAGGGTTGTAGATTCTTGGGTAGGGTCTATGGGTGATTCTGTCGAGTTGGGAAACAATGATGTTTCTTGGGGGAGATGAATAAATTTTCGTATCTCTAGAAGGGTAGGGCATAGGTTGGTGGGGTGACCTAGTGCTTCATAGAGTGTGAACATGGGTTGAACTAGAGGTGTGACCTGAGCATTTCCCCTGTCTTTCTTTTTCTTTCCCTTGGTGTTGGTATTCTTCCCCATAGCTATGTGACCAAGTTAAGGCAATGGTGGTTGAAACAACATTTTCATGGGTATTGAAATTGTTTTAGGGGGAAGTGATGGTATTGATACCATATATGGCAGGTCAAGATACCAAAAAAGGATAGCTATCACCATATTGGGGAGGTTAAGGGTATCTACTACTTAGTATGTAGTAACTCCTGGTGATGGCTAGAAAAGCGATATTTGGGTTAGGGGTTGAGGAAGGGTTTGACAAACTATTGATTGGTCATTTATAGGGGGAGAATTAGGAGTAGACTCTAGTATGGAATATTAGGGGTAGACTAAAGGGTGGGTGTCATAAGAGTAGACTGAGGGGTTGGTTTTTCCATGACATAAGTAATTGTGCACACTTGGGCATAATTTGAGCATGGTATGCAAGGAGGGTCACCCTGGTATGTGTCAAGGAGAAAGAGGTCTTGAAATATTCATAGGCCTATTTCTACAGGTGGTGAGATGTTTGATTGTGCCTCGATGAGGGGGAGGATATTATCCAAACTTGGAGAGGGGCATGGTTCATAATGTACTAGCTAGTCAACTGTGATGGCCTTTTATTTATGAGGGAATATCATGGTGTGAAACATAGATGAGGCCACTACCTTCATCAGGTACATGTAACTACATCCAAGTAAGATGTTGTAGTCCAAAGGGGTGTCTATGACCTCAATGGCAACCAATACCATTTTTCCCACTAGCTCTATGGGGACGTTTTGAAACAAACCCTTAGGTTGGAATGGGTGGTCATTGTAGGCCCAAAGGGTAATAGAAGAAGGGGTTAGTTCAAGCGTGTTGAGGTTTTTCCAGATGCTTTTGGAAATAATGCACGTGGATGCTTCTTCATCGATGATACATCTATGGAAAATGATATTTCGAATCATAAATAGAATTTGGAAAGAATCTAAAGAAGAAACCTTGTAACATCCCCAATTTTAATCCCCACAAATTATAATGTAATTGTATAATTGTGAATTAGGCTGCTGAGATGATGTGTTGGGGCGAAGAGCCCTTATTGATTTAATGTGGTTGGGGGCCAAATTACATATTATGAACATTGAAATAATTATTAAAAGTTATAATTATTAGCTGCAATATGA
This sequence comes from Picea engelmannii, assembly GCA_009831015.1. Taxonomy (NCBI): domain Eukaryota; kingdom Viridiplantae; phylum Streptophyta; class Pinopsida; order Pinales; family Pinaceae; genus Picea; species Picea engelmannii. Next base: position 722,769 of record ML787434.1, on the reverse strand, counting down.
AAGAGATGAAGAACGATGGGGGGATATGATTCAATAAGAGAGATGGGTCCAAGGGGGATTTTATTCATGGGTATTAATCCAACCCACATACTTAAATTATTATCTTTGTGTAAACCTTCTATTTTTTGTTGAGTGTTCCCAAAGACAATAATTTATTTCAAGTAAGAGGGTGGGTCTGGGGAGTCACATCCCATAGTTATTAGGGAGCATGGGGATGAAGTACAATCAACATTGGGTAGAGTGAGTAGTCAACTGACTCAGGGAAAAGGAAATTTATATGGATAAAGGAGACAATTTTTGCATGCAGATTTTGGGTAGCAAAGGAAGAGCTAAGTGATGCAAAGAGAACCAACCATGATATGCATGAAGTCAACCATTGTTTTTCTTTGTGTTATACCCGAATGAGTCATGTGTGCTTGTAAAACATGTTATAAACCTATAGAGTGTTTCCTGTTGAGGAAATGGCTCAAGAGCCTTGTGAAGGATATTGTGTGCACTCCTAAAAAAACTGAGAGTTCCCAAAGTCCCTATCTAAGAGATTCCTAGACAACCAATTTCACTAGAGCTCTAATAAATGAATGGTACAAACTGAGGGACTGTGAGAAACGAAGGGGTTACATTCCTTGGGATGTACAAGTTGTGGGGAAGAGAGAGAGATGGTGGATTGGAACTGCTATGGGAGTAGAGCCTGGGTTTGGGTTGCTGAGTGTGGAGAGTGGAAAACTAGAGGGTCAGATCTCCTTGTGGACTCATAGCCTCAGCTCAATGGTAGCCCATAGTTGATATTTGGAGCAACAATGATTATGGATGGGAGGTTCATCCTTCGTATGCAACTAGTTGGATTATATTTGTAAACATATAAGTTTCTGTTGTGTTTATTATGATTATTCTACTGTGCAAATGTTTTATTGAATGTTGGGTATTTGTTGTGTGCTTACTGGATGCATTCATGAATTTATATATGTTTTTAGAAGCATGGATAAATCGATATCTTGTTTTGCTGTAATTTTTATGGGCTTGCTTCCTCTTGGTTATGTTTTATATGTATGTGGACGTTTTTAAATTCATTTTTAATAGGCTATGTTGTTTTCTGTAGTGATGGGACTCAACTTGGAGGCTAGGTACATTACAAAATGGTATCAAAGCTATCGGTTCAAACATTTAGCCTGTATGGGCCATACTCAACATACATAAGCTAAAATTGCAGAGTTAAAGCTAAGAGAATGTTTGCAATGTGGTTGTCATATTTTTCCAGGAAAAGGTGTGAGCAGATTGCTCGTAATTTTGGTGGATTCGATTTCAAGGGTCAAAATCCCCAATTTTAATCTCTAAATATGCATGTGTTGGGTCTATAATTGGTTGAATTCTATAAATTTAAGTGTAGCCATGAAGAATTGGGCAGAATTGGGAAAATGCCCCAATTTCTGCAATGGATTTGGTTGACAATTTGACATAGGAGTGTCAAAGTTTGGGTGTAGTGGTCAAGTCGATACGAACTAGGACCAAATTGGTCATTAGTAAGCTTAATTTTGGGTTCTATGGTGACCCTGGTAATGTTTTTTTGAAATTATGCAATTATGGAAAAATTCAAAATTTGGTTATTTTTCCGTAAATGACGTCATCATGACATGGATGTCACATGGTAGTGATGTGTCATAGCTGACATGGACTGCTAGGGTGGAAGGGTCAATATGGTAGGTCCATGGTGGTAGTTGGTAGCATGGTATCAAGTGATGTGGGAGGCACATGCGAGGGTGGTATAACCAATACCATAAACCACCGTCGCATGGTAGTGAGATGGTTTTTGCCCGAGGCCTTTAGCCATGCGACACCATTAAGTATGTGACACGTAGCACAAGAAAACCAATGTCATGACCCAAATTTTTGTTAATTCTCATGCATGTTTGGGATTCGACATGGCCTCTCCTTCATCGATCTCGTTTAATCTCGACCATACGATCTAGGAGCCATGCAAGTTTTTACATGCCAAGGTAAAGTTGTGGGATACAACCTACCCATCCCCATAGTTAATTAATGGGAAACACATGGAAATTGAAAATCAAGGTGGGAACCTTGTCCCATACGGGTTCAGATATGTTCCAGTTCGGCAGGTGGGGCTTGCAAAATATTAATATTTTATTAATGTTTAAGGCCAACGTAAGAGAAAGAGGAGAAAGAAGAGAGATAATACTAACAAGGAATTCCAAGTGAGCTAGGAGGGTGACATGGAATCACCTTAGGGTTCCATGTGAACCCATAATTCCACATCAACAACCACATCAACAAAGATGCCTCGTAGGCAAAACTGTTTCGTAATGTAAAAACAAAAACCAAGTATGGAGCCAAAATATTGTTTTGGACATAACTGGAGAAGACTAAGTCATATTTAGATGAAACTTTAGGGTTTTTTCATAGTAATAAGGGATATAGAAGTTCCAGAGGGGGCCATTTCCCATTTATGCTTGGATTTGTTAGAAAATGCAAATTAGTGGTTTTTAAAGATTTGGGTTTATATCATTCGAAAAGGTCTAGATCAACCTGGAATTTTCGTAGAGAATCCAAAATCTAGGCATGGAAACAAACCAGGAAGGAATTGAATAAATCTAGAGGGGTTTAGAATGGGGATGTTGAAATAGGGAAAAATCCACTATTTCGGGCAACTTTTTAGGGATTTCTAGGATTTTCAGAGTAGGAAAAGGGTCCCTAGATGGAAGATCTAGAAACATTTATTTACTTGAATGTTTGTATAATCATCAAGACAATTTTTTTTTTTTTTAGTGAAGTTTCTCTATAAGTGCACAGTTTGGGAGATAGCAAGTTTGGCTAAAAATATTTCAAGCATGGAAAAAGGGTTGAAAAAGGGAAAAGTTGTCATTTCCATATTGTTGCAGTATTTGACTAGAGCATCAAGATGAAAATATGAGAGTTGTTAAGAGTTCCTTGTAATAATTTTTATCTGTGTCTAATACAAAATTTTCTCTAGTTCCTAACATATTTACTTCTACAAGTGGTAGAAGTTGGTGTTTGAAATTAATTGCACTAGAATGAAAAATGTACAAAAAGAGTAAATCATTGATATTCATATGACTATAACTTTATGCCCAAATCTCATATTTGGGAAAGAAAGTAGTCATTATAATTTTTTTGGATAGAATAATTCATATATGCACCCATGATTGTGATTTGAGTAGCTAAACTTACAAAAAATTAGAAGGAAGATGATTGCATACCTTAAAGGGAAAACTTGTGCATATGTTTCCAGAATTGTAAATTATAGTTTATAGCTAAAAAATGTTGTTGTATACACATTAATAAAAAGATTAAGGTTACATATGGAACACATAAGGTTTAGAATGAGGTCTATATATATGTGGAATATGCAAGAGAAATATACATATATAGGAAAAGACAGGGGAAATTCTTCAAAATAAGCATGTGATTTCTTTAGGAAGCTATAAGAACAAGACATGTAGACTCAGTGAGAATATGAAACACCTCCAATGAAATTTTTATGTGAGAAAATACTTCTATATGAAATATGTTCATATCAAATTTGGATGATGAGTAAGAAAGACAATTTGGAATTCATGATATTGCATGTGTTGTAGGTACACATGGGGGTGAAAAGTGTGGGAATCTGAAAAATGGTTTAAATAGCAGGTAAAAGGGTTTGAACCTTGGTATCAAGGATGAGGAAAGACAATCAAAGGAAGAGTTTTATTTTAAGGATTCTTCACAATGATATCAAAGGCCAAGCAAGAAGAATGTTAAGATATGATTTAGGTTCAAGTAGGTAAATTGAGAAATTAGGAAGTTAGTCTTCTGATAAAGACTAGGGCCATAATGCATATATGAAGGTAAGGTGCAGTGTCTCCAAGAATTATTCTATGAGTAATTAGAGTAGTACATCTCCTGTGTTATAATGCTCAGTGGAAATAGGGTGCAAGAGTAAATCACTTAGTGGATGAGAGAGTGAAATGTACATTATGTGCAGATTTGTTCTATATGGATGCAATTAGACTCCAATGAGAGGAAATCCATAAAAAATAATTAAATTTCAGAATTGGACAAATCCTATGAATAGTTGAGATAAGTGGAAAATGGCATTATAGGTGGATGCCATCCACTTGGAGTATATTGCATCACTCAAAGAACTATGACAACAATGAAAGGGAATTGTTGATGCATATAAAGAATGTTGAGTACAGTTCATGGGTACTGAGTGTATTTCCAAGGTAGAATGGGATGACATGTCAAGAAGAACACCAATAGGGAAGGTGCTTAATGAGCTGAAGAAAGGTATTTAAAATTGAGTAGAGACTTGGATAGTAAAAGGTATTAGAAAAGACGATATAAAAGAAACATTTCAGAATGTTGAAATGCCAATCAATGAGAATGGTATTTCAAGACTGGTTTGGTTAATGAAATTGGGAGTGGCTAACTATATTTTAATGTTAATATTTAGCTGGAGTAGTGCATATTAGAACACTATGAATATTGATATTTTTAGCCAAGGATATTGTGACATAATTATTTGCAAAAAGAAGTAGTTGTGAGGTGGAAAAACTAGTGGATCCAATGGCTTGAAATGCAGAATGGCCAAGTGGGGGCTTGGTTAGAAGGTTCAAAAGAGGGATAAATGATGCAAATATGAGTAGAATGGAAGAGCAAAAAGTAGCAAGGATCTACAAGAATTCAAGGACAACCATCTACAATAAAACAAAACAAAACAAATAAATAAAGATGAAATAGATATGCATTGGAGTGCATATTGGAAGGGATGCATGATGCATATAATAAATCTAGAATGCATGTGCATGGAGTAGGCATGATGATATTGAATGATTAATGAATATTGATGTGCATTTGTGAATATGTATATGCATAGACATGTAATGGCATGGGAATAGAATAAGAGTAGTCTGCTGATATATATAAATGAAGTATTGATGTTGTGATATTTGAATAAGATTGATGATGGATTGTGTATCCAGAAAATTGTGTAAAGCATGGTTGACTATATTGTTGATGTTGCTGCATATGAAAACCATCCATGTGAATACAATGAGGATGGTGAGATATTGATAAACAAGTCAACGAAAGGGAGCTTGCAAGCTGCCACAACAATATCAGCTAGTCAGGTAGCATCAAGTAAATTGATAACAACCATGCATGTATGCATTTGGGGTTGTTATGATACATAAATTCTTAAGAGAATTGAGGTAAGAATTCCCTCAGTCAAATTTTAATATTTCAAATTAATGTAAAGGTAGAAGGCCCTGAGTACATACATGCTATGTGATGATTGAATGCATTTATGATAAATTTAATTGCATATTGTGTTATATTGGTTATGAGAACATAACCAAGATTAAGTCAGGATACGTTACTCCTCTTATAGTAACGAATTTCATTAGAAATGATCATTTGTGACACCATGATGTAGTTGGAAATGGAAGGGATATAGTTCCATACAAGTGCATGATGTTTTTCCCTTTGTATAACTGATGTTTGGGCTACAACCTCTTTGCCGACATGAGAGAGCATTGAGAGAATTATATTCCTAGTGTTGTGTATGGGTTGAAGAGGAAGATATCCAAATGATTAGATAGGTAAATGGGGAAGATTTTGGATAATGTGTTAAAGTGTAAGCTATACGTTCCTACTCACATGATGAAATACATGACGGTGGATATATGGTATTTTGGAGTCAATGCAATGATGCATTGTGTAGATGTGGCCATGGGTATGTAATATATCAGATATAAAAAGTATGGAAAACATAAATAAAATGCTAGAAATGGTAGAATAACAACAATATAACAAGAACAATCACCATAATAACACTAAAATAATATAAGAATAACAACAAAAATATCACTTTGATTCTGAGAGCAATGTTCACGGGCCTCTTTGAGGGGGAAACCTCCAGTCCAGCAGAGCTCTATTACAATAATATCCAAGATAGGGTTCTCATACCCTCGAATCCTATTTATACTAAAAATGTCTATCAAAAGAAGCATATAGAGGAAGATCCTTCTAGAAGTGGAAGCTTCTATTAGGTCTTCTTACATTCGACTTATTCTAATTTATTGCAAGTCCTTATTAATATTGACCTTTATTACATCTGAATATATTGTTCTACCTATGTGCGGGTTAGGACCCTAACATGTCCTCCCCCTTAAAAAAACCTTGTCCTCAAGGCTTGAGATGTGGAAACTGCTGCATAATGGTAGTTGGTTCCCAAGTGGCATCTGCTGGGGTTGTATCTTTCCACTAGACCAACACTTCCTTGATGGTTCTTTAATGCAGGAAACACTCACGCTGGTCCAAAACTGCTTATGGTTGTAGCCAAATGAATCCTTTTTCGTCTAACTCAGGGAGGTTGGTTTGAATTTGGCACTTAGTTCCAATCACCTTCTTTAAGTATGAAACATGAAAAGCATGATGTAGCTTAGAATGAATGGGGAAAGCTAACTAATAGGCCACTTGTCCCACACGCTTTAGAACAATATAAGGACCATAAAACTTGGGCACTAGCTTCTGACAATGCTTGACCTTAAGGGAATTTTTCTTGTAAGGTTGCAGTCGAAGAAACACCTAATCCCCTTTTGTAAATTCACGTTCAGAGAGACCTTGATCGGCTTGTTGCTTCATGCGATTTTGTGCCATGAAAAAATTCTCTTTGAGGGTACAGAGAATAGCCTCATGATCTATAAGTGTTTGGTCAACTGCCTGGACCTTCGAGACACCCGGTAAGTATGATAGAACTGAAGGTGGATTTTTTCCATATACCGCTTCAAAATGAGTCATGCATGTAGTTGTATGGTATGAAGTGTTGTACCACCATTAAACTAGGGGTAACCATTGATCCCACTAATTTTTCTTTTCCGAGGAAAAACACCTCAAATATGTTTCCAAAAACTTGTTGACAAATTCCATTTGACCATCAGTTTGCGGATGATAAGCTGTGATGAGATGCAATTGGGTTCCTTGTAGCTTGAACAGTTCTTTCCAAAAATTGTTGGTGAAAGTTGGGTTGCGATCAGAAACAATAGAATGCGACATGCCATGAATCTTGAAGACCTGATCAATGAAAAGTTGAGCGATTGTGGATGCTGTAAATGGGTGTTGAAGAGCACAAAAATGAACATACTTGGAAAGGCGATCAAAACCACCATGATGACTGATTTATTTCCCGATTTGGGTAAGCCTATAATAAAATCCATAGAGATATCCCTCCAAATAGCAGGTGGAATCAGAAGCGGTTGTAGTGTGCCTGAAGATTTTACTATTTCTCCCTTGTTGTGTTGACACACATCACATTTAGTGAAAAAATTATGAATGTATTGTTTCATACCATCCCATAAAAAAGAACTTTTGACCCTGTCATAGGTTTTGGTAAACCCGAAATGCCCAGTTGTGGGTGTAGCATGAAGCTCAGTAAGTACCATGGATTTAAGTTTTGATTGTTTACTTAAATACAAATGGACTTTGTATTGAAGCTCATCATGGAGCCAAGAGTACCCTAGGGAAGCTAAAGCATTGGACTGCAATTGTTGGATCAGATGCGAGCTTTTGGGATCGTGTGGCCATTCCTGGCGAACGACTTGGAGCCAATCTAGTACAATGAAGGAAAGAGAAAAAAGGGATCCGTCATCTTCATATTTTCGGGAAAGTGCATCCTCAACCACATTGTCTTTGCATTTCTTGTAAATGATCTCATAATCATATCCAAAGAGCTTAGTCACCCATTTTTGTTGCTCCGGGGAGGAAATGCGTTGTTCTAGAAAATACTTGAGGCTTTGATGGTCTGTCTTAATTTCGAAGCGTTGCCCCAATAGATAAGGGTGCCACAGATCAACAACATGCAAAATAACCAACATTTCCTTTTCATAGATTGATTTGCCCAGATTACTTTCAGACAGTTGATTGTTGGTAAAGGCCAACGACTGACCCTCTTGCATAAGGACATCACCAATTACTTTCCCTGAAGCATCACATTCCAAGACAAAGGTCTTTGTGAAATCAGGAAGGGCCAGGAATGGAGTGGTGCACATGGCCATCTTCAATGTTTTAAATATTGAGTAGTTGCTGAAGTCCAAGTGAAAGAGTTATTTTTCAGGAGTGTTGTGAGAGGTGTTGCAATCTTTCCATAATTCTTAACAAACTTGTGATAATAACCTGTTAAGCCCAAAAATCCATGCTAGATTTTGAGAGTCTTTGGGTGAGGCCAGTCTTGCATAGCTTCAATTTTTTTAGGATCCACCCTGACGCCATCCTTGCCAACCAGATCACCCAAGTACTTGACTTCTGAGGCACCAAAAGCACATTTAGACTATTTCAGGAAAAGTTGGTGCTAAGAGAGTAGATGGAGAACTCGATCCACATGAGAAACATGTTTTATCTAGGTTTTGCTATAGATGAGGATATCATCAAAGAAAACTAAGACAAAATGACAGAGAAAAGGATGAAAGACATGACTCATGAGGCTTTGGAAGGTGGAGGGGTAATTACACAAGCTAAAGGGCATGACCAAAAACTCATAGTGGCCCTCATGAGTTCTAAAGGCAGTCTTGGGAATGTCTGCCTCTTTCATATGTATCTGGTGTTATCTAGAACAAATATCAAGTGTAATAAAGAACTAGGCACCACTCAATTCATCCAAGAGGTCATCAATGACCGGAATGGGAAATTTCTCTTTAATGGTAAGTTTGTTGAGGGCTCGAAAGTCAGGACACATTCACCAAGAACCTTCTTTCTTCAGGACCATGACCACCAGAGAAGATTAGGGGCTCGTAATAGGGCAGATAATGCCTGCGTTAAGGAGTTCCTGGACCGTTTTCTTAATTTCATTTTTTTGGGAAAAGGGATGAGGATACAGATGAGTATTGGGAGGAAGGCTTCTTGGTACAAGGGGAATGGAATGATCATGAACACCATGGGAAGGAGGGAGTCCCTAGGGAGTGGAAAATACCACTTGATCTTTGGAAAGGATGGATTAAAGGTCTTGCGGCACCGAGGGTGTCTCCGTGGCTTGTATGGCATGGAGTTGGGCAATAACATCAGAATGACCTTTTTTGAGAAACTTGTCCATGTGACGGGAACTAATGATCTCAGGAGAACCAACATTGATTCCTTGGAACTTAAATTGTTGCCCCTCCTAGTCAAATTGCATGGTTAGTTCCTTAAAATCCATGAGAATGGGACCCAAAGTCCTTAGCCATTCTGCACCCAACACAATGTCATAACCACCCATGTCGATAGCAAACATATGATATTTCAGGTGGTAGTCACCAATTTGGAGACACACATTTTCACAATGCCCTCCACATTTTATGGAGCCACCATTGGCAATCATGATTTGGAAATTATTGACTGCATGGATGTAGCAATGAGTTTATTGGGCAATGCAGCGATGAATAAAATTATGGGTGCTTCCACTATCAACTAGAATGATGACCTTCCTATGCTTGATGTAACTAATTAGCTTGAGGGTCTAGGCAGCAGAGAGGCCACTGAGAGCATTTAGGGAAATTACCGGTTCAACTTCGGGAGTGTCTGAGGGAGGGGTGATGTCATTGGTTTCAAGTGACTCAGATACAAGGTGAGTTTCAATCTCCTCTTCCAAAATATCCTCCGAGATGGCCATAAAAATCTTTTTTTCCTTACACTTGTGGCCCAGGAAATATTTGTCATCACAATTATAACAAAGGCCTTTGAGTTTTCATTCAACCATTTCATCTCTGGTCAATTTTTGGATCTTTAGTGGAGTAGAGGGAGTAGTGGGATTTACTATTTTAGTGCAAGGGATAAAGGAGGGTTTTCGGTTTTGAGAAGATACAACCTGTTGTGCTTCTTTATCTCTTTTAGTCACTTCCACCCAACTCTGAGGCCAAACCATGAGGACATGGGGCCAAATCTCATCCTTGAGGCCACTGATAAAACACTCTCGAAAAAAGGCATCATGTTAATGTTTATGCCATTATTATAGTTCTTTGCATTTCATTAGATAAGAGCATAATAAGAACAAGATCACTGAGAAATACACATTCACAAGAGACACAACATTTATCCTGGGAAACCCTCTAGGGGAAGAAAACCCA
>ML787434.1:636209-707216 GCA_009831015.1 Picea engelmannii | reverse complement strand
GTGGGTAAACCCACCTTTAATTAATTCTGGGCCTTCCATTATAATTGCTGGGGCCGACTTCTTATTCAACACTTTGTAATTGTCCGATGACCAATCCACAAAAGGGGATTTGGTCCTTATTCAATTACCGACATGATTAATCCACATTGGGGATTAATATAATAACAATAATAATAATAATGACATGATTAATCCATAATGGGGATTTAATCCAATAATAATAAGAATGCTCTTCGCAGTTACATTATTTCAACACATCAGGCATGCCCTCTTTCCAAAAAGACAGGCACTCAAAAGTAGCTATAAAGTCTTCCACTGTTCTTGATTGTTTCAACTTTGTCAAACGACCCAAATGGTTGGTTTCGGTGTCAAAGCATTCATAAAGCTCTGCCACAAAGTGTGTCCGAGCAATATACCCTTGATGGGAAGTTTTTCTCCATTGCCACCATTACCAACATTCTTGATCTAGATGGAGAACACCATACCGGAGTTTGGCCAAGTCATCTGTAATGCTGTATAAAGAGAAATAATGTTCCATTTGGGTTACCCAACCAGTGGGATCCGAGCCATCAAATTTGGTCACATCCACCCGTGGAAGGCGTAAGTCACATTGAAAGTGATGGTGCTGAAAGTTATGGGAATGAGAGGAAGTTTCAGCTTCAGTATGTGGAGGTGGGTCAGATAAAGGGTTATCTGTAGGGATATGCAACTTGGTGCAGAGCGTCGAAAAGATAGATTCAAGATGGGTGTTCAAGTCTTGTTTGATTTCCTCCATTGAGGATTGCATGGTTGTATTGATGGCGACAAAATTGGCACTGAGTTGTTTGACTTCTTTTTGGGTATCGGTGAGATTATATTGCAAGGTATTGAAGCAAGATTCCAAGTCTTGGCTACGAGTATGGGCCATGATGACGAGGGAACTGAAATGGGGCGGGTGGGGTCATTGTTTTTTCCAAAAAATGATATGTATGAATGTGATAAGGGCGAAGAGATGAATCTAATGGAATAGGTCTCAAATAACGGTGAAAAAATTTCCAGACTCCGTTTTTATTTTTTATACACCTGCGGAGTTATACTCCAGTCTGAAGAATACTGCAGTGATGAAATTCCCAAATGCTTAACTAGGAAGAAATGTATAGTGATTTGGCAACCCAAACACAGTTGCACGGTAATAGATCTTGTCTGTTTTAATTTGTTTATGTTTATGTCCCCCAGGGTTAGGTATCCAAGGGTTTTACAAACAAGGGTTTTCCTTGTACTATAGCTCTCTGATATATGTGCAGGGTCCAACAGTAGTACTTGGCCCAATATCTCAGGGCACTAACTAAGGAAGCTAGACTGTGCCCTTAGCCATACTACCCGACTACCCAGGTACTAGAGAGTATTTTCACGAGTGTTGTTCTCGGTGGCACTATAGCAGTCAGGAGACCGATCAGTTTATCTAAAGAGGGCTTCCGAAAATCTAGGTCGATCCGTACACAGATGTTTTTTGATGCGCTACCACTCGAAGGGGTACCAACAAGGGTTACAAGGGTGGCCAATAGATGTATGCTTAAGTACCACTTGTATTTCCTTCATGTATGAATCCCTCAACCGTGGGTTTATGCATGTAATGACAAATCTCTATGGCTTAAAGACGTCGGAATACGTATCTACCCTAAAAAAATTTAACCCACAATTTCTGCCAAGGAAAGTGCTCTGATACCACTTGTAATATACCAGATATAAAAAATATGCAGAAAAGAAATAAAATGCTAGAAATGGTAGAATAACAACAATATAACCAAAACAATCACCACAATAATACTGAAGTGATATAAGAATAACAAAAAAAATAGCAATTTTATTTTGAGAGCAATGTTCATGGGCCTCTTCGAGGGGGAAACCTCTAGTCGAGCAGAGCTCTATTACAATAATATCCAAGCTAGGGTTCTCATACCCTCAACTCCTATTTATACTAAATATGTCTATCAAAAGAAGCATCTAGAGGAAGATCCTTATAGAAGCGAAAGATTCTATTATGTCTTCTTACATTCGACTTATTCTATTTTATTGCAAGGCCTTATTAATATTGACCTTTATTATATCTGAATATATTGTTCTACCTATGTGCGGGTTAGGACCCTAACAGGGCATGAGCACATTTCTCTTATTTGTGAGTACTGTATGATTACATTATGAAAAACTTGGTGTGATGGTAATGCATGTAGAATGAATGATAGTTTCATTCTAGATAATATGATTGATGGTTGAATGAAATTTTTAATGTGAATAATGGTTGGAAATGATGGAATTGTTGGTAAAATACAAATCTGAGATCATTTCATGAACTGTTGTAAATGTGCATGAATGCTAACAATGTTTTCGGTTGAATTAGAGTTGAGAAAATGAAGGAAGAATTATATTATATATAGCATGGATGTAAGCCCATAAAGGAGACTGATGCTTTCTGTTGTGTGAGCCAAACATAATGAGTAGAAATCCCATGCCTGAGATTTTTTTTTTTTTTTTTTGTATAAAACAGATTTGACAATTATAATTGAAAAATGTTATGATATGCTAAACATTTGTGTGGTTGAGTGAAAATTGATAAAGATTGTAGGTAGAGTGGTATTGTATATGGAAAGGACATTATCCATAAGGAAGGATAACATCTACAACTACAAGAGACAAATATAATGAGCAAAAAAACTCATGCTTGGGAAATTCTGTTTTCCTGTATAAAATAGATTTGAAAAATTTATAATTGAAATTGTATGATGATGTCTTTTATTGACTATATGCATATGGTGTATATGGGATGATTTCCATAGGTTACATATTGCTAGTGGAAGTCTAGCAACAAGTTGACATCCATCTGCATAGAAATACCTTGGAAAATGATGGATCGCCCGAGGAACTATATAACAATGAAATGGATGTCTTAGCCTAGAGGGTGAGTACAACATGAAGAAGCAATTTGTTAGGCTTGTAAAAGAAACAATTTTTTAGTCTTGTATAAGAACTAGGTTGTTAGTCCTAAAGAGTGAACTCTATTGTGAGTTGCACCATCGAAGAGCCCGATTGTCAAGCTTGAAGAGTGAACTCTTGTGTGATTTTCACTATAGTAGAAAAGTTGTTATTGGTTATTTCTTGGTAGTTCTTCCTAGCAGTGAGTCCCTTGAGATCCAAATAGTGATATTTCTAGTCACCCATGCCAAAGAGACCCTGATAAACAAATGGTTCAGCTCAATTACCTAAGGATGGTGAAGGGAGCACATTCCTTGGGTAAACCCTGATAAAAGAATGGTACATTCCTTGGGTTATCCATGATAAATGAATGATACATTCCTTGGGTTGGTTAGGTCAAGAAGAAGAGAGCTGGTGGAAATCAAGATAGTTGTGGGAGAATGCCAATGGATTATGTATATCTTTTGGGCCAAGGTGCCTTTGTATCTATGATTTTGGGCCAGGGCACCTATGTATTTATGATTTTTGGGGCCAGAGTGCCTATATATTCATGTTATTGGGGCCATAGTGACTACGCAATTTTTTTTAGGATAGAATGCCTATGTGATATTGGGATATAGAGCCTATATGATGATTAATTGTCGGGAGAAAGAATTGTAAAATGAAATTACACCTATATGGTGTTTTTCACTGATGATAGTGAAAAAATAAGGGGGAGGGGAATGTAACATCCCTAATTTTAATCCCCATGAATTATAATGTAATGGTATAAATGTGAATTAGGTTGGTGAGCTGATGTGTTTGGGAGAAGAGCTTGTATTGATTTAATGTGGTCGGGGGCCAGATTGGATATTATGAACATTTGAATAATTAATAAAATAATAATCGCTAGCTATGATATGAAAGAGTTGAAGAACAATGGGGGGGCGTTGATTCCACAAGAGAGAGGGGTCAAAGCTGGATTTTATTCATGGGTATTAATCCAACCCATATACCTGAATTGTTATCTTTGTGTAAACCTTCTATTTTTTGTTGAATTTTCCCAAAGAGAATCATTTATTTCATGTAAGAGGGTGGGTGTGAGGATTCACATCCCATAGTTATTGGGGAGCATGGGGATGAAGTACAATAAACATTGGGCATAGTGAGTAGTCAACTGAATTGGGGAAAATGAAATTCGTATGGAGAAAGGAGACATTTTTTGCATGCAAGGTTTGGGTATCAAAGGAATATCCCATGATATGCTTGAAGTTAGCCATTGTTTGGCTATGTGTTATGCTAGAATTGATGCCTATGTGTTTGTAAAACAAGTTTTAAGCCTGTAGTGAGCTTCATGTTGAGGAAATGGATCATGTTAAGAACCAAATATCAATATAGCAAAGAAAAACCTTAGAATAAGTACTCAACGCCTTGAAAAAGAGAGAAATTTAGATAATAAGCCTCTTCGAGGGGGAAACCTCCTTATTCCCAAATAAATGTACAATTACAAGATGATTTCAAATGAAAATGTCTCCTTGGTATATATAGGAGACTAGGAGGTATAATTACAAATAATGGAATAAATCTGACATAAATAAAATAACATTACTAATGTAATATGACCCAATTAAGGGGTAATGAGCCACTATTTAGGGCTTAACATGCCCCTCCCCTTGGGACAAGTGTTGTCCATAACACTTGAGTAACTATGGATGCTTATGTATAAAAGAATCATCTTCCCAAGTGGAATCTCCAGCCGGTAGTTTTCTCCATTTAATGAAATACTTTGAAATGGATCTATTCCTCAGCTGGAAAATTCTTGTGTCAGTGATGGCTTCCGGCTCCAATATGATTTTTACTTCCTTGTCAAGTTTTGGCAATATAGCTTGAACTGGGATCTTGTCACCTATAACCTTCTTTAAGCATGAAACATGGAAAATTGGGTGTACTCGTGAAGATGCAGGCAACTCCAATTTGTATGCCATAATACCAATCTTTTGCAACACCTTATAAGGTCCATATTAATTTGGTGATAATTTATTATCCTTCTTGGCTTGCTTGAGGGACATATGTTTGTATGGTTGTAGTCTTAAAAATGCCCAATCCCCTACTTCAAAACTTCTTTCACTATGATGTTGATCTGCTTGTTGTTTCATGTGATTTTGTGCCATGGTCAGGTTGTCCTTTAATATTTGGAGAACTTGTTGTTGATGCTCAATGTGATCTTCCACTGCTTGAACCTTAGATATTTCTTTTAGAGAAGAAGTGATGGAAGGAGGGTGGTATCCATAGAGTGCCATAAATAGTGTCATTTTTGTTGCAGTATGAAAGGAACAGTTATACAACCATTCTACCAAGGGTAACCATTTGAACCATTGTGTTTGTTTATCAGAGACAAAGCAACGAAGGTATCCTTCCAAACATTTGTTCACTATCTTGGTTTGTCAATCAGATTGAGTATGATAGGATGAGCTATGAGCCAATTGAGTACCCAAACAAGAAAATAATTATGTCCAAAAATGTCCAGTGAAGATGGGATCTCTGTCACTTACAATAATCTTTGGGCTGCCATGTAGCTTTTGAATTGTATCCATGAATGCAGTGGCAACTGTACTGGATTTGAAGGTATGAGAGAGCACAAAAGTGTGTGTACTTGGTCAGTCTATCAACAATCACCATGATGACACTCTTTCCTTCAGACTTCGGTAACCCTATGATGAAATCCATGGAAACCACCTCCCAACGTTGACTTGGGATGGCTAATGGTTGTAAAAGACCTGGGGTCTTAATTGTTTCCAACTTATTTTGTTGGAAAACCAAACATTCTTCCACAAAACTTTGAACATCAGTTTTAAGGCCATCCTAAAAAAAATCCTTCTTGACCCTATGGTAGGTTTTCAAAAATACCGAGTGCCCTCCTACTGGAGAGGTGTGCAATTCCAATAGTACCTTTTGTTTGAGTTGGGAGTTCTTACATAAATATAAGTGATCTTTTTACCATAGTGAATCATTTTTCCATGTAAATGTATCTGATGTACTACAACCCTGCTGCAACCTTTGAATGAGAGTCCACACTTTTTCGTCATTCTTCCATTCATCCCTTGCTTCTATTATCCTATCGGTTTGGATGATCGAGATAGCATAGAGAAAGGCCTCAACATCTTCATCCTTTCTTGAGAGTGCATCTGCCACAACATTTTTCTTTCCTTTTTTATAGACAATTTCAAAATCATAACCCAATATCTTAGTTACCCATTTTTGTTGTTCTTCTAAAGATAGTCTTTGTTCCAAGAAGTATTTATGACTATCATGATCTGTTTTGACCTTGAAGTGCCTATCTATTAGGTAAGGACACCATTTCTTCAATGCATGTAGTATTGCCATCATTTTCTTCTCATAAATGGGTTTGTGTAAGTCCTTTCCCTTGAGTGGTCGACTTTCAAAAGCTAGGGGCATTCCTTCTTGCATTAGGACAACACCAATTCTATTTCCTGAGGCATCACATTCCACAATAAAGGTTTTTGTGAAGTCTGGAGTGGTTAAGACAAGAGCTTTGCACATCACCTCTTTAAGTTGTTCAAAAGACTTAGTTGCCTCTAGAGTCCATGAAAATGCATCCTTCTTAGTTAGTGCCATTAAAGGTGTTGCTATTCTTCCATAGTGCCGAACAAACTTGCGGTAGTAACCTGTTAAACCTAAAAATCCTCTAACATTCTTCAATGTTTTGGGAATTGGCCATTCCATCATGGCCTTAATCTTGTTAGGGTCTACCTTGACACCTTCATGAGATACAATATGACCCAAATACTCTAACTCCTTCACTCCAAAGAAACATTTGGATGGTTTGGCATATAGTTGTTGCTCTTTTAGTAGTTGTAGCACTTTGTCAACATGTCGCACCTGATCCTCCCAAGACTTGCTATAGATTAGTATATCATCAAAAAATACTAACACAAATTTTCGAAGGAAGGGCTTGAAAATAGAATTCATCAACCCTTGGAATGTGGAAGGTGCATTTGTAAGGACAGAAGGCATGACCAAAAATTCATTATGGACTTCAAGAGTTTGAAATGTTGTTTTTACGATATCATCTTCCTTCATTCTAATCTGATGATACCCTGAACGAAGATCCAACTTTGTGAAATAGATTGCTCCATGTAGTTCATCTAACAATTCATCAATGACAGGAATGGGAAACTTATCTTTAATAGTGATCTTGTTGAGCTCTCTATAATCTAGACACATATGCCATGAGCCATCTTTCTTGAATACCATTACCACCAGTGTAGAGTAAGAACTTTGGCTAGGTCTAATAATGCAAGCCTCTAACATTTCTTCAGCCATGCACTCAATTTCACTCTTCTGGGCATAACGATATCTGTATGGATTGATGTTAGGAGGAACACTCCCAGGAATTAGGTGAATATCATGATCATGATTTTGAGTGGGTGGAAGACCTTTGGGAATATCTTCAAATACTTTGGAATGCTTATCAATAATCGCTTGTAGATATTGATGAATAGACGGCTTAGATGTTTGAACATCTAGTGAGCATAGTTGTGCAATAAGCCCTTGATGCCTCTTTTTCAATAATTTTTTCATGCCATTAGAGCTTATCACCTTACCGGGTTTCCCTGTGATACCTCTTAACTCAATTTCTTTTCCTTCCAATGAAAATTTCATGAAACGTTCTTGAAAATTAAAAGCCACTAATCCTAATGATTGTAACCATTGGATTCCTAGTACAACGTCAGCACCACCCATGGGTATGGAAATCATTGGACTATTCATTAGATATTCCCCCATAGTAAGATTGATCTTATTTCATTTTCCTGAGCAATTGATAGTTCCTCCATATGCAATCATTACTAGAAACTCTGGCGCTGGATATACAAAGCAATTGAGAGCTTTGGCTAATTTATAATGAAGAAAATTATGAGTACTGCCAGAATCAATTAGGAATATTACCTTTTTCTTTTTGATATATCCTTCGATCTTGAGGGTCTAAGGAGTGCTAATTCCAGCCAATGCATTACATGAAATCGTGGGAGTCAACTCTTGAGACGAAATTGCTTCTACATTTTCATCTTGAGATGGTTCTTGTTCTTGTTCTTGTTCTTCTTCCTCTTCACAATCTATGTAGAATAATTTCTTCTCACCACACTTATGTCCCTTACTGTACTTGCTATCACAATTAAAGAATAAACCTTTTTCTTTTATTTCCTCTAATTGTTGAGGTGTCAACCTTCTAGGTTGAGGTGTTTTAGAAGAAGGAGCATTATTCTCTCTATAGATGTTAGGATTGGTCCTTCTAGTAGCCATAGCCATATTTTTACTTTCAACATTTTTTTCCACCCTAAATGCATTCTCCAATGATTTGGGTTCCCAAAGGCAAACCTCATGTTGAATGTTATCCCTTAAAGTTCCTATAAATACATCAATCAAATGTTCATATGGAATATCTATTACCTTTATATTCAATCTTTGGAAGTTCTCAATGTGCTCTGTAACTGAACCCTTTTGCTTGAGATTTATCAATTGGCTAAAGAAGGTATTTCTCCTTATATCCTCATAGTGTGCTATCATTTCTTCCGTGAAAATTGTCCAAGTGATGAGTGGTTTGTGAGAACAAAGACATCGATACCATACAAATTGATTGGGTTCTAAATATAAAGAAGCAATTCGTACCTTTTGTGTATGTGGAACATTATGTAGATCAAATAATTGCTCCATCTGAAGTATCCATGTGATTGGGTCCTTTCCATCAAACTTCCTCATATCGATCTTAGGAACATGGTTGGTCTTCAACCCAAAGTTGGAGTTTCTCCATTCTTGATTCACCTTCCTTGTGTCCTCATCATGAATTTCATGGGATACATTTTCACTTTCAGATGTCCTCTCTATTAGGAAAATTTTCAATTCTTCCATGATCTCCCCTTTTAAACCATCCATCTTAGTATTTATTGCCTCAAACTTAGCTTCTGTTGAATCCATCATCTCTTGTAGTTCATGTTTTGTTAATATATTCTTTTGTAAATCATGTATGTCCCTACACATTTCTTGACCTTCATCAAGAGTCCATGTAGGATTGTCTGGAGGCTTATTAGCTGTAGAAGTTCCCTTTTTGGGTGGCATGTTGGCCAGGTATCACTTTTGAACCTTGATTTTGAGGTGGTTCTGCTAGACAATCTTTCTTCTATTGTATATCCAAAGTTTCATCCCTTATGGGTATGAAAATTTATTTTTTGTGGTTCTCTAATATCTCTTCTATGCAATGCCGTGGGTCTGATCAAAATTGGATGTGCCAAATGGAATTTAGGTAACTTCCCCACAACTTGTTGATTTTTGGCCTTTCCAGGAGATCTCACTTGTATAGAGTGCCCCGCACAAAATAATTAATATAAAATTATGAAACTTGTACTAGAAATAATACACACTATCCACTATCCAATGCAACCGATCTCACTCAATTTGGATATTCTAGGAATAATTTATGATTGTTTTACCCAGAGCACATTCTTGTGACTAGTCAATAAGACTAGTCAGATACCCTATCTTCCACAGGGTGTATCTGAAAATGTAAGATGACCTAGAATCTGAAATTTTACCAAAAATACCTTACTAATTTATGTAAATAGCCTCTAGATTTCAGGGTCTGAAAAGTTACATAAAAATTTTTATAGCGAAAATCCCCCAATGACTCAGTTCAGGATGATTCTAGAATCCTATCTTGCAAAGGATGTATCTCCGAAAGTATAAGGCCTTAGGAGATGAAATTGTAACCCAATGTAACTTGCGCTATCTACTAAATATACTCCAAGCTATTCCTTCTGAAATGTTGTAGAAAAAAAATTATATCGAAAATTCCATGGTGTCTCAGAAGTAGCAGCGAAACCCCAAGAGCTTGAGCTCTGATACCATATGTTAAGAACCAAATATCAATATAGCATAGAAAAACCTCATAATAAGTACTCAACACCTTGAAAAAGAGAGAAATTCAGGTAATAAGCCTCTTCGAGGGGGAAACCTCCTTATGCCCACATAAATGTACAATTACAAGATGATTCCAAATGAAAATGTCTCCTTGGTATATATAGGAGAGTAGGAGGTATAATTACAACTAATGGAATAAAGATGACATAAATAAAATAACATTATTAATGTAATATGCCCCTATTAAGGGGTAATGAGCCACTATTTAGGGCTTAACAGATCAAGAGCCTTCTGAAGGCTATTGTGAGCACTCCTGAAATAAATGAGAGTTCCTGAAGTCTCTAGCTAAGAGATTCCTAACCAACCAAGTGCACTAGAAGATTGGATAAATGCATGGTACATCATGAGGGACTGTGAGCAATGAAGGAGGTACATTCCTCAGGCTGTGCAGGTTTTGGAGAAGAGAGAGAAATGGTGAATTGGAACTATTGTACGAGTATATTGTGTGTTTGGATTGTTGAGCATAGATACTAGACAACCAAAGGGTTAGATCTCCTTGTAGACTAATAGCCTCAGATTGGGGATCACCTATTGTTTAGATTTAGAGCAACAATTCCTATGGCTGGGATGTTCATCTTTCGTATTAAACCAGTTGGATTATATTTTTAAACATGTAATTCCTTGTTGTGTTTATTATGATTATTCTACTGTGTAAATGTTTTATTGAATGTTGGGTATTTGTTGTGTGCTTACTACATGCATTCATGACTTTATATATGTTGTTAGAAGCATGGGTAAATAAATATCTTGTTTTGTTGTAATGTTTATAGGTCTGCTTCCCCTTGGTTCTCTTTTAAATGTATGGGGATGTTTTTAAATTCATTTTTAGTAGGCTATGTTATTTCCACAATGACGAGACTTAGCTTGGAGTCTGGGTATGTTACAAATCCGAGGTTATAGTTTATCCAAATCAAAAGCAATGAGGTGCAATTCAGAAGGGTCGACTGCCTCCAATGTGGATAACAAGGATTTCCTTTATGAAGGGAAGGTTTGCAAGACCATGAGTACATGCATGAATGTAGGGGATTGAGACAAGTCATCCACAAGGCTATAGCTATGTGCAACCCTGACATGTTGGTTATGAGTATTATGTCGCAGAAGTGTTTTTGGTACACATGGGGTAGGGTCACAACTAGGATGTGGGATCATCAAAGGGGGACATGTTGGTAATTGGGATGCATCTAACATGGCTAGATTAGATTCAAGAGGCATGCTATATTAATGACTACGAGTCTAAAGAAGAACTTCCTCCTCAGATGCCATTAGAATGTATGGGTTGGAAAATTGCCAAGTTGAGATTTCCCTGGGTTAGGGTATTGACCCATATGTTGGGTGTAGGGCCTAGATTCTTGTTATGTAGAAACCACTCCTTGATGAAGGAATACATTATGTAAAACTGGTGGTGGTGGTTTAGGGAATTTTTTCTAAAATTGCGGGGTACCCTATGGGGAAGGGGGTCCTTGGGTGTTCATAGACTTTTTCATTGTTTTGAAGTTAGATATTTGGGGGCATTGTTGGGTATAATGTCCATACTCACCACATAATGCATATGGGAAGTTGGATCTAAGGTTATTTTCTTCCCATGTCATTGTTGGCCATTGTTATTGCCACTTTTCCAATTTTGATTACTATCATTAGGGTTTCCCATTGCTATGATATTTTGTTGTTGGGGGTTTCCCCCCTATCCTTGGTTTATATTGGATTTATTTTTTCCCTTCTTCTTCGAATTTTTTTGTTGAGTTGAAAGGTTAAACATATTCAATTTTTCAAATTCTTGAACCTGTTATATGGGTGAACATTGGACACAATTGACATTGGCCTGCTATTTCCATTATGGTGGAATAACATTAGGTTGTGAGGGGCCAGAGAATGGATAATATGGATTAGTTTGTAGTGGAGGTCCATAGGGTTTGTATGATGTTGAGGGTCCTCCACTACAACCTGGGTTGCATGAAGGCCCATGTATATACCCAATAATCTACATACCTATTTGGGGTAAGGGATTTGTGGGTTGCGTAGGGTTTTCCCCCCTAGTTGTTGGAGGAGGAGGGGTATGAAATGAATGATTGGGTGTATAAGGTGTTCCCATAGTAGGAAGGTAGCCTAGTGCTCCTCCATAGTACCATGTGACGGTGTAGGGTTACCATAGGGGTTGAGATGGGTCATGGAACCAATTAGGCCATCAATTGAATGAGATGTTTTGGGTTACTCTTGACCAAATAGAAGAGGTTGAGGAGCATCAGGGAGAAATGTGTAAAGGTATCCAGAATGTGTGTAGATCAAATAAAAGTGTTGGGATTGTGTTATGGCCTCTTCTTCGGTTTGTGGCACGGTAGTGGCCACATATTTGGAAATAAGGGGAACCCATGATTTTAGGAACTAATCTAGGCATGGTTCCAATGTGGTTTCAATTTTACATAGACTTTGTCTTCGATTCCATTCATGGATGTAGTATTTGATATCAGTAGAAGTTGTTTGGAGAAAATTTGAGAGGATTTCCAAGCTAATGTCATGGCATACTGTTAATTGAGAAAATGCTAAAACATTCTTGTCCAAAGATGTGAAGGTCGGATGGGACCTTGTTTTTTCAGTCAAGTACCATTTCATGGATTGACTAGTTCAGGTTCTTTGAAATAGCCATAGGTGGATGGAATCATTAGTGGTGTTGTTGGATGAGCACCATAAGTGAAACATCATGACATAGTTAGCTAAGCATTCATCTAGTTTCCTGTCAAACTTAGGGATATTATATGGAAGTTTGTTGGGCATGTTTGGACAAGTAGGATTGTGTAAAATTGGGTCATTGGTGGGTTTCATCAAATCTAGAATATTTAACGAAAATAAATATGGTAGGTTATGTGGTCCTACCACTGTGTGTGATGGTTGGGAGATAGTTCCTGAGGAGGAAGGGCTACTAGACGGGTTGTTGAGAGAAGTTGAATTTAACAAGGTGGAACCAAACAAGGCCAAATAGAGAACCACTGCATGCAAAGGTGAGTGGGGATGTTGAACTGGTGAGGCGGTAAAACTAGGAATACCTCCCAACACTGGTGGGAGGCCAAGAAAGCATCTAAAACATTGTGGAGGTTATGGGTCCCCTATGGTTCTAGACTAACAAAAGAGTGCGTGACTTGGTGAAGTGATATGATAGGTAATTGGTTATTTTCAACAACAATGAGTATGGCCTAATTTAACAAAGAACAATAATTTAACAAAGAACAAAAGGATGTATATGGTTAGTGGTAAATTAATACAACACACTTTTAATTAGTTGTAAAGTAATGTATTTTGGGTAGGGTGGGATTTAATCTACGTGGGAGACTAAAATGAAAAGTGCATGTCCTAAATACCTAGCATCCTTCCACTCAATGTCACTGGGCCTTCCAAGAGCTCTCGAAAATGGATCATGAACGCACTAGAAGAGAAACTAGTGAAGGCATGAAAGATCGATTATAATGAGGCGTAAAGGGTTCATATCCTGAAAGAGCTAGAGATATTTCTCAATAGCCATTCAAAGTATGACCTAGGTGAAATTGCAACCCACAACTTCCACCTATGTAGAAAAATTCCTATTTTTTGTCAACTAGGTTACCTTTGTCAAGTGCAATAGGAATTTCAACCTCAAATGATGGTCATGGGCCATGATGCCTCACAAGAGTTGGGTGTCTCAAGAAGGATCACATAGAACAAATGTACCTAAGCTTCACCATTTCACATGTATCTCTATGTATTATGGTGTAGGAACGCTTGATTAGAAGGATTTAAATTTCCCTAAACAATTAACCACTAAGTTTCTGTTGAAAAGTGATAACAATTTCTTTTTGGATACCTACTCGTAGAATCCTAACTTAAACTATTTTTCTTTTGTGACCTATCGAGGAGAATTTCAATGAGTTCTTATATATATTTTTTTTAAGAAGTTTATGGGATTGGGGTCATGGACCAATCTCGTTGCTAAAGGGTGTGCTTGAAGTATCTTTGGGAACAATTAAGTCTTTTTGATCCATCGTTTATGGGAACAAGGAGGAGAGCATACTTTGATGAAAAGTGATCTTTAGATGCCTTAATGTGTATGAATGTGCTTGTGTGCAAGGGTGAAAGTGTGAAAACAATATGGTTATGATTGAAGTTGCAACATGTGGACATCATGGGGTCCGTTACTCTTCCTTTAATTAACCACTAAATGTTTTTGCAATTTTTGCGTAATTGGAAAACTAGTCCAAGGTAATAAAATATGTGGATAATTTGTGGTCCTTTCCAATCCTTAACTCCCTAAGTGTTCTTTGCAAAAGTATGAAACTACCCTAGGTTGTACAATGATGTGGAAAATTGGGGTCCTTTCAAAGATTTATATCCCTATTGTTTGTATTTTCAATAAATGAATTATGAGATACACAAGTTCTTTGGCCTCACCTATCTACTTGTTTTATTTTGAAAAACTTTGGAAAAACCCAAAGGAAATATTTGTAAATTTGAGATGCTTACTTGTTACTTTAATTTACTCTCTATGTTCATTTTACAAGGAAAATGGAGAAGTATTATAAACCCCATTCTTTTTCACCAAGATCACTCAAGGGAGTGGGAGGTCGAGAGCATATTTTGGGTAGACAAGAAGGTTCCTAGTCTTTAAAAGTAAAGTGATTGATTGAACAAATCTATCTAAGAGTTCATATGCTTCAACCAACAAAATCCATGTAGCAAGATAAAAGAGATTTTATTTTTTTATTTTTATATCTTTCCTAGTAATTTAGTTTAGCTAATATACTATGCAAGAATGGAATCAAAGTATGATTCATCAGGTTTACTAAGAAAAGAAGGTCGACGCGGGTCACCGAGGTGATAGTTGTGTTGATGTGTGCAGACCGCGTAGGGATAGAACATGGTTATAGGAACAAATTGCACACCTCTGCATGACCGTTCTTTTAAAAGTTGCGTGGAGTTTTCTTTCATAGACATAAGAAAATTATGGATGAATTCTGAAGCAATGAAGGTCTAATCACTTGGTAGGGATGTTCAGGTAGGCCATTTTGATGACTTGTAAGGCTATAGAGATGAGAGAATGGGCTCTTGAATCCTACAATGGGAGAAATCGAATTTAGAACCATGATGGTGTTACTATTATTTTTATCTTATTTTGTCACATGGATGAGAAAAAAAAATCTATTGAGTGTTAGAGTAGGTTACACTGTCACCACAGATAATTATTAGTGTTAGTGGTACACCATAAACATAAACATGCAATGTAAACAAAAAAATAACTAAAAACATAATATATAAGAATAAAAACAAAACAAGATGAGATATTGGTATATGGTTACCAATGAATAAAGATGATATTGATAATACCTTAGAGGATTAAGTGAGCACAAAGGGATTTCCTTCTCCTCATCAAAAGGGTCCTCATCAGAAGGGTCCTTGTTGTTCCATATAAAACCTTGTCTCTCAATGGGTGTACAAGAAGGTGCAAGAAGCTCTTCAAAGGGAAGAGGTCCAATGCACTAGCTATGTTGCTATGAATGTGAAGATGAGGCTTTGAGAAATGATTCTCCAATGCATATACATACATCATAACAATTCTTTCTCTTCTATCTTTTATATGCATACCAATGGCCTTCTTATATAGGCCTTCTTATATAGGCTTTCTTCATGCTCTCAAACAACTAGTTCCAAGTGGAAAATGGATGCTACTTGAGTGCGGTTCCTGTATCTAAATGGACATGGAACCACTTGTGGTACCAATCTTCCAAGTGGAAAATGGATGCTACTTGAGTGCGGTTCCTGTATCTAAATGGACATGGAACCACTTGTGGTACCAATCTTAAATGCTGAGAGGTTCGAGGCTCTTTGGTACCTTGGTTGGAAGAATTCCATGATGGGATTTTAACCATAAATGTGCTGAATGTGGTTGAGATTTCACTTCTGGCTAGTCTGTGCAACTTTTGATGGGAATAGTCATGTGGACGTGCATAGATCGCACAAAAAGAAACATTGTTGAGTCATGTGGATTTATAAAAAATCCACTTTCCTTACTTTTCTTCCTTGCTTGCTTGGTGTGGTATATCAAATTTGCCATGAGCATGCATTTTGGTGTATTGGACCGATGAATTTTTTTTAGTAATCACATGTATAGCTATGTGAGCAATCTTTAGGTGATAACAGAGCCAATCTTGAATCTCGAATTTCTTTGGCCTCGTTTCGGTTCAGACCCTCTTCATACAATCCTCTTAACTACATGTGGAAACTTTGTTTTGCGCTCTTTTAATTTCTATTTATATTTTATGTTCTTTTTCGGAAGATGGTAATACCTATTATTATAATTTAGTTGGAAAGGTGTAGTCATGATATTCAGTTTTTGAACTTGTATTTTTTTTTAATTTTTTTTGGAAGATGGTGATATTTGTATCGTTTCGTTTTGATTCGGTTTGTCGTTTTGCTTGGGTTTGTATCGTTTCGTTTTTGCTTGGATTTGTATAGTTTTGTTTATAGGTAGCAGTTTTCTTCTCTACTCTGGCCTGCTCACTAACTCTGCACAAAAGGCAAAGCCTTATCCTCTCGTAAAGAAATTGGAAAGCAATGGACTGCTGAATTTGAAAGGCGAGAAGTGAGCGCACAACAAAAGAATCATAAATCCTGCTGAGCCAGCTCCAGAGTAATAAATTTAAGTGAGTTTTCTTAAATATTCAGTAATTTTTAAACTTTTGAAATGCATAACCCTAAAATGTTTATTTAACTCTGCGTAGAAATAATAGGGTATTGAGTACGGTCATGTTTATATACCTGTGCGTAGAAACAATAGGTATTGAGTAAGGTGATTTCTGGGAATGATTAATTGAAGCAGGTAGTAAGAAATCTGAGTATGTAGGTTTTAGGTTTTCACGGAGACAAATTTTCTGGATAAAAAAACGGTGGAAGATTTTATGAAACTTCCATACAGTTTTTATTGAGTAAATTTGTCTTTAAATAGTAACTATCAGTAAACTAATAGGAGACAAATTTTCTAAATAAAAACTGTCTGTAAATTTATGCAACGTCCATAAATTCACAGTTTTTGTCCAAAATTTTTTGTCTCCAATTACTAACTAATAAGATATTGAGGTTAAAATAGCTGTCAGCTGGTTTGAAGTTGAACAGTGGGCTCAATTGGATTTTATCAGAATGATTATTTAGTTACATGGCAAATGATTATTTATGCAGCCAAATGACTCTACTTTTACTTGGCTAAACAAGCAATCATACATGACCATTGTGAGACAGTAATTTAAACAAAGATCTTTCATTTCAGGAGGTTAAGGCAAGGCTTTCAACGAAGAAAGTGAAGCCTAAAGAATTTTGTTCAGAAAAGTCCTAGAATATATTTATATTAATGGCCGGAAGTATAGGATTTGCCCCAGAAGATTTGCCAGCGGATCTGCCAGAACGGGAAAAAATCCAGCTTTCAATTTTCTACTTTATTTCCAGATTTTCCTTCATGCTGTTCAACAAGATTATAGAAGACAGAAGCAGAGGTGGCCGGCATAAAAGAGTTTCCCAGATCGAAAATGGGTTCCTAGGCAACCATGAAAATTATGTTGACTCCCTTAACAACAGATTTAGGGTGGCGAAAACATCCCTGAAATCTATCACAAAGGATGCTGAATCGTCCAGGGTCGTCGAAGCGGAGAAAGAGGATCAGATAGTTAATTTACAACAGAAGCTTTTGGAAATTCAAGAGGCCAAAAAAATTGCCGAGGATAAAAACAAATCTCTAGTCGCTGAAATAAAGAAATTTACGGATGAAAATGCCCGTCTTCATGGTAGATTAAGAGAATTGGAGACTGTCGTGTATCGTCTCAATGAGAAAGTTGCATCCAAAGATGTTCTAATTCGAGAGTTGACAGAACGTCAAGATTAACCCTTGCAGGTGCTACAAAATGGGAAACCAAAGTTTGTGCAGGAAAGTGAAATGGAAAACTAAATTGTAACATATGAGTATTAATAATTAAGTTAAAATACATTCCTGGAAAGTTCAGAGACTCATGTTTGAATTTGAGAAACTTCTCAGAGTCTGTCACCATGTTCAAAAGGAAATTGGATGTTTTAAAGAACTACTTAGGGGTTGAAAGTGAAAATTAAGATTCGTTTTTTATAATTTTTATTATTATTTCTGAGAGTTATATATATATATATATATATATATATATATATATATATATATATTAAATACAGAAGAGATTTATTTCTTCTATTTGTCTCTTCTATTTGTATTAGTGATGATTTAAATATATAAATAATAATAGGTTGTTTTTTTAGGAACTAGGAAATACATATATAATTTTCTATAAAAGGTATTTTTTTTACTAGATGAATAATTACATTAAGCTGGTACTTGTATGACATGACATAAAGTCTACTAGTATGCTACACACTACCTCATATAACACCTCAAGGACAATATAATTTTTTATAAATACATAATAAAAATTTAACTACACACTACCTCATATAACACCTCAAGGACAATATAATTTTTTATAAATACATAATAAAAATTTAAATATAAAGTTTTATGGATCAAAATTTTTATCACAAAATTTAAATTTGAAATTTGATTTCACAAAACTCAATACCATAAATAATTATGAAGGATAGTGAGGAAGATTATATGGATACCTCATATAACACCTCAAGGACAATATAATTTTTTATAAATATATAATAAAAGTTTAAATATAAAGTTTTATGGATCAACATTTTCTATCACAAAGTTTAAATTTGAAGTTTGATTTCACAAAACTCAATGCCATAAATAATTATGAATGATATTGAGGAAGATTATATGATAATTGTATAAGAATGATATTGAGGAAGATCATATTGAAAACTATATTTTAAAATTTAAACAATATTTATAATAATATAAGTAAAAATAGCTTTTCATAGAATAGTTAATCTTTAAAATATTAAAGACATGGACTACTTCCATATATAAAATAGGAAAGTCTCATGGGTTGTTTATAAGGGTTTGTATTGCATATAATTATAGATATACACTATTTTTTTTATTGTCGTTTTGTTCTATTAAGTCAGACACATTTATGATTTGGGTTAAACTAGGATTTTTACATGGTATCAAAGTGGGTGCTTCTTCTTCTATTTTTTTTTTTGGTTTGTGTGATCGTATTCATGTCCATTTTCTTTGTTGCCTTCTTTAATTTGGATATTACTCTGATGTTGTGATGTGTGGGTGTTTGGATTTTGTTTTGGTGGAGATCAATTGCGTCTTTTTTATGACCTTGATCTCTTTCATAGAAATTTCTTATTAACATACTCATTGGCTAAGAACTGCAAATTTTTGAGGTTTTTCAATGTTTTTGGGGGCCATCCAATGCAGTTGCATGTTACCTCTCCTATAAATTTGTGTGAAGCCTCTTATCTATGGATTGCAATTATGGAATAGATCAACGTAGCCCATTATTTGTAGTTTTGTGAGTGGAATTTTGTTAGTGCATGGAGATAGGGTAGATTTAATCCCCAAGCATTGTCTCTATGATTTCATCAACACCATGTTCTCAACACCAAAGTGTCTCATCCTCTCAAAGACGTGTTTTCACTTTTGGTTGCATGTCATGCCTCTCTTAGAGTTGTGGTAAGATTACCAAGTGAGATCAACTTGTCTATCAGATCGATGCCTCCTTTGGATAATTTTCTAGGTGGTTCTATGCTCCTCATTGGATTGTTGAGCACCTCTTTAGCACATGGATTGAGTCAAGATAAGCAATATGCACGTGAAATAACAAATTAGGTCAATCTTTTTTCTAATGGTTTATCAAGTGGTTTTTTTGTGCTATAAACTGATAACATTCGACTTTGGTTTGAATCGTGCAATCTTTTATTGATTATAGATCATGGTCGCTAGCTCTCAAATATAAAGGATCCATGGTTCTTTGGTATCTTTTGTCTCATCCTTTGGTAAAATGGCTTAGCCTTGTATCGCTTTCCAAAAAATCACAACCTATATTTCAATTGAGTGGGGGATACTAGGGATTGATTCCCTTGGCTATTGGGAGTGCTTCCTAACGATATTGTTGTTGTGAATCAATTGTATTACACATATTTTAAAGGAAAAAATGTGTTTCTAAACAAGATTAATCACATCAGTTGTGTATGACACTAAAACCTGGTTAGTTTGAAAGGATATTCCATAAAAGGGAAGGAAAGGCTTCTTATCTATGCATTTTTGGAGAATTGTAGCCTTTGTTTTGTTGGAATTACTTTGGAAGGTAATATGGTCTAGTAAGTTGTAAACTTATGTAAAAGAGAGTTATCTCACATTCATCATGTAGTCAAACACTCTTATTATCTTTCATTTTAAACAAAGGTGAATTTACATTTATCCGATATGTATTACTGTGATGTAATTCCCCCATATCTATATGTATATAATAGAGGTAAGAGAGACTCATGAGACACAATGAAATGTGTTTTCTTTGTAAAGGGTAAAGCATTTGTGGAGGTGCTCTCAACTAGTGTATTCTTCTTTTGTCTCTTTCTTATTGTGATTATCTATTTTTATATAGATAGGAGGAAATATTGATAAAGTTATTTTGTTTAATATTGTTGCATGTTTATTCATATGTTTCAATATTTTAATATGGTATCAGAGTGGGCTACTATACTCTATCTCTTTCAGTAATTTTTTACAATAGCATTTTCTTCATATTTATTTGGGATCTCTGTATCTTTTGTAGTTTTTCCATTAGATCCAGTATTCATTAGTGCTTCTCTTTAGATCTCCACATTTTTCTACAAGATTGCTATTTTTTTCTCATAACCCTAACGCTTGTTTTGCAGATTTCTCACATTTTTGTGCGCTTTAAAAAAAAAATGATCTAACTATTGTTTTCAGAATGTTGCTTTCAACCAAGATCGATTGTTGGTTCATAAAAAACGACTATCGTTTTTCCATTTTTTTATTAATTTTCCTAGCCTGTCCTGGGTCTTTTTAATTTTTTGGCAAACCTAAAGTTTTTTTGGTTTGGTATTTTACCGAACCTATTTTTTTACCAGGCCTAGTTGTTTACCAAACCTAGCGTGTTCTTCCAAAGCTCACAACTTTTGATTCGAGAGGTTGTTTTGGGTGATTTTTTTCCCTTGTGTTCGAGTTTTCATGATCTATCCAACCATGCCACTCTCCCTCCTCCCTTCTTCTTGTATAGATCGTACGACCTCTGTTTTCATATGGATTTCATTTTTCTTTCTTCATGTCTTTTTTTCTTTCCATTTTGTAGGAAAAGAGGGCGATTTTCATTCTTTAGAGGATGATCTGTCAAAGGGGGTCGAATTTATTAGCTACACTACAGTTTTTTGCAGAAAAAGAGGGAGATTTTTGCCAATTTGTAGAGAAAGAGGTCGATATGCCAAGAAAGAGGGAAATTTTGATGTTTAGTAAAGTTATTTTGTTTAATATTGTTTCATGTTTATTCATATGTTTCAATATTTCAACACATTTTTATCTTATTTGAGGCATTGAGAAGACACTTCCTCTCTCTTTCCAATTATTGTATGCATGTGTTATAACCCTAATTTGCACCATACATGCTTACCTGGCATCATGCCATCTCAGATCCCTTCTTTTCCAAAGCACTGCTGAACAACTCTTTAAAAAACCTCTTTTATAAGGGCCCACATGCCCTACTCCATTACTGCATGCGTGTACACGTTGGCTGACCCAAAATAGCTCGCGTGTACCTACAAAAGAACAAAAAAACGAAAGTTGCCGACATAACACACAACTTTGGGTGAGTTAACTGAACCTTCCAGCCATATATGACCAAGGGTTCGTCCAAATACCTAGCTTCTTCTAGCCTATAAAAGAAGGGTTAGGGGTCCCACTTGGAAGAGGAGAATAAGAGTAAAGAAACTCTACCCAATTGCACATTCCCATTGTCCCAACACTTTAGCCATCCTTGTGGAAAGAGAGATACAAAACAAAGAAGTTAGAGGACATTTGAAGAGGAGCCCAAGATCAGGTTCACGGAGCAGTGGCCGGTCTCGACATTGTAAGTTGATTCATTAAAGTTAATAATAAAGAAATGCTTTTCCCGTCCCACTATATGAGTTCTTCATAGTTTAGCAAATATATGTTTGAATCTCTAACCCATTAATCTGTAAAACAAATGCATGTAGAGTTTGTTGCTTGTTTTGTATGTCTTGAGAGGATAACTGCCAACAAGCGATCAAGCGTGAAGAAGGATCAACATCAAACGTCTGGAACAAGGTATGTTCGTTTAACCATGTATTTGCTTAAAAGAAATGGGGATTAGGTTTGGGACGAAGGTAGAAAGTAGGATTCTTTAGGTCTTATTTGCATGCATAATATAACCCTAAATGCTAGTCCATAGAGGGATTTCCCACCATAACAGAATTGGCGACCATACTGGTGAAGTCTCTAGGGTTCCTGGGAATATTTTTGGGTATTTTTAAAAGACTGTTTTTCTTTCCTGTTTTTTGAAGTTTCTGCAAAGTCTGAGCTAACAGAGATTCTGGTCTTCCACACCAGCTATCTCTATTTCTTTGCTTGACTGTGTTTTTTTTCGAGACCCATAGAGGTACACGTGGCCTGCATAAGGTCTGCACGCATGTACCCACGCCCTACTTTCTTACAGCCCGCGTGTAAACGCTAGCTGAAGAAGTAACAGTAGCATGTATGATTCCATAAATTTTTTGAGTTAGTCATCCTCTTCCCTGTCAGAATCAGTCATTCTCCGGGGTTTTCTGGAACTCTTTGTAGTCTTGGTTGTTTGCAGTCTACAATTTAGGGTTCATCTCAGATTGGTTTGTTTTACGAATTTTTCCTTACCTTGTTTTTCTTTTTTCTATTAAAGAAAGTGTTTAAGACTTCAAGAGATCCTGGTTCTCAATATTAGTGGTCTCTTCCTGGTTTGGATTGTTTGTTTTTATTTTTTGTTTCAGAGTTTTAAAGATACACGCGACCTGTATAAGGCCAGCACGCGTGTACACACCCTCTGGCTCTACATAGCTCGCGTGCACACACTTGCTGTTGAATTGTTAGTAGTGCTTGTGAAGGATAGTTTTTGTTGAGGGTGAGGCAATCATCCTTTCCCTTGACAAGAGTTATACCTCTCAGGTTTTTGAATCTCTGTCCTAGTAGTCAGTAGCTTAGGTTTGATCTTAGCCATAGCTTTCTTTTTTCATTTAAAAGTTTTCATTAAAATTTTCTTTAGGGTTTTTAGACAAGTGTGAGAGTCCTTTTTTAAGTTGCTAGTGTGTGATTTCTTGAAGTGATTCTTTGCGATCTACAATTAGGCTAGAAGTTTTTCTCAGTTTTTTACTTGTTGATATTTTTCCTTTTTTCTTTGTGATCATTCAAATAAAAAAAAAAAAAATCTTTCATTTCTTTGTTTGGTTGAAAAGTGTTGTTTTGCATTAGTAACCAGGGAAAAGTCTTTGCTTTCTTAAGTTCTTGATAGTTTACTTAGATCGTAAGTAGCTTGTAGTCGAGTGAAATACTAATTTAAGTTTGTTGTTCAAAAGATCTTAGAAAATTAAAAAAAAAAAAAAATGAAAAATTGTTGAAAATTTGCGTTAAGTGAAGGTTTTTGTTTCCACCTTTCTATTCATTTTTTCTTTTGTCTTTCAAACATAACTAGTTTCAATTTCATACCCTTTGACATAAGACAAGCCATAAAATTAACGCTAAATCTAAAATTCATTAGACTTTTATGTTTGTAGGGTTAACCAACTAGTTCGGGATTAGGGCCTTGGATTAGGTTGGAGAGGAAACTCTTCAAGGCCATTAAAATCAAGCATTGGAGTCTGAGTTAGGGAGTGTCCAAGTCCAGTATCGTGAAATTTATCCAGGACCCCCCTCTAACATAGGGGATAAACACGAGGTTGTGCGCAGAAAGGTAGTAGAGATAACCCCTCCAAAGCTGGACCAATTGTAGTGGAGAACACATATAGAGGGCTTGTCTTGGGATTCCATCGATTGCAGTTTCTACAAAGCTTCATGGGTCTAGAATCCATTTGAGGTCCTCAGTTGTATTCCAGACCACTTGCTCTTGATACCCTTGACAAGTTTCAGGCTCGATACCCTACTCATTGTGGTCTACCTGACTTTCGTTTGTACTCGCCTGGTGACTGTTCGCACACTGGCAACCTAGTTTCCTATCTTTTTAGGGACATACACAGGTGACTGCGGGGGTATACCACAGTACCTAGGATAGACATCGAGCCACACTTTGCAGAGTATACCTGGAGGGTGCTTCTGTGTTCGAGTTGCACTTGCACTGGTAAGTTGCTCTAGTGTTGGTTGTTGTAACTGTTCTTCCAATTAATTTAGTGTTTGCCTGTCTTATCTTATAGGGACATTTTTAGTGTGTGTTGTTTTTGAACGGCTAGAACGCCCTAGAGTGTCTTTGATCTTCTCACACAGTGGAGGATCATGAGCTCCACTGGTCACGAAGGATTCTTGGCCTACCGCCGGTTACACTGGAGCCACCTCCGCCACCACTAAGGCAAAAACTAGACCAACAAGGGTCTTTTGAACTGACCGGGTCACAAGAAATTGTGCCCAACCAACATCCAGAGGAATCGACCATTTTAGACCTTGGAGCGAAAGCTTTTGGTCTGGTTGAAACCTCCACCACTGATCTTTCGACACCCACCATCATACAGATTCATCCTTACGAGTGCCAAACAGTCTCGCATGCAACAATGGAAACAAATGTTGTTACTCCTTCTGGGAATTCTTCAATTCCCACTACGGTTGTCACCACAGGAGAGTTTCCACCTCCTAACCCACCATCACTGGTCTGAGCCACCATGGTCTCGACCACCTCTACATCGCACAGTGGTCTGATCCCGTCTCTGGCGGTAGCCACAACTCCTTTTACACCAAGTGTGATAGGCCCTCCGTTCTCATATGGGATGCTTAGTTCAGGTACAAGTCCTGTACTTTCCTACTCCACGTCACAGACTTTAGGTCTGGGAGTAGGGAGCTCTAACGCTCCTCTGCAAGGACACATGGGGGGCACTCCTGCTCCTTTTAATGCTTTCCCTTATGGGGGAGGTCATATACCTCCTTCGTCCCCTTCACTCGGTGGCACGCATCAACAATCCATCGGACCACCTTCACACCATAGATTATTTGGAGCGGGGAGTCAAGGACCACCTTCGCATAATATGCCGGTAGGTTCGACATCGTTTTCTTTGTTCGATGCATTTGGTAACAACGCCTTCTCATCAGCTACTTTCTCAACTGGGGCCAACCTCGGTTTCGAGCAACCTATTCCTATGCAGGGTACTATTCCTGCATAGGAGGCACAACCAGGAACTTCTTCCACATTAGGGCCTTGGAATTCTTGGCAGGGATTAGTTCCCTCATGAAGAATGCTGATCTAGGGCAATTCTTTTCACAATCAATGGAACCCCAGACAAAGAACTATGCCTATCCCCATGGGACCGACATGGGGCAACCCTTCCCAAAGTCCTTCGAATGTAATGCATGTCCAACCATCTATGTCCTATTTTGGAAATCAGCTGATGATGTCTCCTCACATGAAAAATCCATACGCTGGCCATGGCCATGGTTTTTACCAGAACCCAGGCCAACAACCGAACTTTTCTTGGCAACCTGGTGCTAGTCAAACTCCAGGCCCCTTTTTCCCAGGTTATCACCAACAATCCAAACTACCCTTCCTAGAAACCTTGCATTTGCCAGACTTGACAAGGTTGTTGAATGACCCTATCTTTCACGATCCGCGTTGGCCTTCTATGCCGACGAAGTTTCCTTCAGACATCCCAAATTTCGAAGCCAAGCCTAACGAAGATCTAGGAGATCATGTGACTACCTTTCATCTTTGGTGCTCATCTAACTCATTGAAATATGACTCCGTACATTTGCGATTGTTTCAACGTACTCTCATTGGGAGTGCCGCGAAATGGTACATTGAGCTCGATCACTCAAGATACTCTTCCTTCGACGAACTGGCGATGGCTTTCCTAAACCATTTCCAGTTACCTATGAGATATGATGCTCGCACTGAATTACTGACCAATTTCTTACAAACAAAAGCGGACCATATCTCTGATCACATCCAAGAATGGAGACACCAAAAGAGTTTAATTAAGGTCCCAGTCCCACCAACATTCCTACTCGAGTGGTTCCTTAAGTCTTTGGTCCCACAGCTGTCCAAAGACATCGTGATTTTGGGAGTATTTTCCGAAGAAGACGCCATCATGAGAGCTCAACTACTTGAGCTAATCTATTCTCAGTCTGGTTTATTATACGAGATCTTTCCCGATGCAACACACTCAATACTTGATAACCTAGATAGAGAGTTGGACCACATGCCAATGGTATTGTTGGTTCAACACAAACAAAGCCCGCTGAGCAATTGACGAAGTAGTTGCAGTAGTTGTCTATACAACACACAATGGCCAGCCAAACTACTTCTTTGGCTACTCCCCCTACCAAAATGTCAGATGTACACACAATGCAATCGAATAATCCAAAGGCCACCCAAAAACTTGAACGAAAGAAAAAAAAATGAAAGAAGGATAAGGGGGATAAAAAACCTACCGATAATGCTGGTGGGGACAACACTGAGAAATGGAAGGTGAGGTATCCATGCAACTTATGCGTGAAAGACCACCCGACCCATCTATGTCCTTGGCTTGCAGAAACCCAAAAGTTTGTGGCACAACAACAACCTACTGTGTTAACCAATCCATTTCAATATGGGAGAATTCTAACCCAAGCCTCTGCAAGCACGGAAAGGGGCAGCCAAGGACCCTCTTCGTCTTCAAACAACCCCGCATCCACGAATGTATATATGGTGAAGGGTGATGCTTTTATATCGACTAGAGCGCATGAGTATAGTAAACCAAGCACTTCTGAGAAAGGAAAAGAAGCTGAACTCCCATCTCTTCCTCTACAGATTGAGAAGACGTTGGGTGAAACAATGACACGCATCCCCAAAGGCACGTTCAAAAAAGATTCTCACAACCCAAATGCAAGGGCCACCCAGAACTATTATGTGGTGAAAGATTTATCAAAAAACCCTTGTGCGATGTCCACTTTGGAGGTCCTCCAAAGCTGCCCTTCCCAGAGGAAAGCCTTGTTAACCGCTTTAGAATCTATCGAGACTTGTAATTCAGGTACAATCATGCTGGATACAACCAACCTAAAACCTCGTCTACCTTACCACATAGCGTTTCAGATAGTAGTGGCTTATCCCATGAAAAATTTTACTTAGAATATCTTCCGCACAGTGGTTGATGAGGGCGCCTCAACATGTGTTATGTCATTGGCATGTTGGAAGGCCATTGGCCAGCCCATTTTGTCTCCGTCACCTACTCTCCTCACTGCTTTTGATAGTCATTCGTTCTGACCACATGGTATCATTCCCTCTTTCCCCGTGCAGTTAGGAGGGAAGACTGTGTGTGTTGAGGTAGAAGTAGTTGATGCACCCCTCGACTATAACCTCTTGTTAGGGAGGAGTTCGACTTATGCCATGCAAGCGGTGGTTGCTACAATTTTTCGGGTCTTGTTGTTTCCAAACGAGGGTCAGATTGTGACCATCGATCAATTGTCTATCTCTAGACTCGACCCTTCATTGGGGGCATCCACGGTCCCGATGATTGATAATCCTCAACTAGGCGTGGTCAACGCAGGGGTTGGTTTGTGCCCATTTTTGATGGGTACCTTTGATTACCCACCCCCTCAAGGCGATATCAAGTTTATATCCAATCATCATAAGGTTGAGATTTTTCAAGTTTCGTCATTCTGCATGACTTACTTCAATGATCTGTGGATACTTCCTTCCCCATCGGCCACGATGGATGGGACAGGGCACCCAGGCATGTCCATGCCCTTGTTCCCAGCTGAAGTAGCATACTCTTTAGTCCATCAAGCTTCAGCCAACACTGATCCAACTCTGGCACAAGAGCTCGATCCACTTCTAGAGCCTATTTGGGCTCAAGGTTCTCTCGCTGACACCGATTCATTAGACTTAGTCTTTCCCTCTGATGAAGTTATAATTGAAGCAATGACTAGTCTGGACAAACCCCGGGAAGATCTTCATCACAGATCATACTTTCTCCCAGAGTTAAGAAGAATCGAAGCTGGAGAATTCACCTTGACTATGACTAGAGATAGGTCTTGTCCTATTAATCCCTTAGCTACACACGAGATCTATGCTGAGGGTAATATGGAAACCATTGCTGAAACAATACCTATGAATATCTCTAGAACCCTTGACATCATAGACAATGTTTTCGTCGGAGAATACTGCTCCCCCTAGGAGATGGCAGGCATCGACCCACAAAGAGTCGATCATGAGCTAACTTTGTTGTTTTTCAAGCTCGCTTTGAGATCCAAAAGCAACATCCAGTGAGACTGCATTTATGCTTTTCGATCTCGTCCGAATTAACTGAGAAAAGTAACCTCTATGGGTCTTCTTTTAAGCCCTTTTCAGACCCTCTAAACATGAAAAGATTGCCGAGCGATCTTGTGGCCTTTCATGCTTGTTAAACTAAAATTTGAAGTCACGTCTGTCCGGTGGTAATTTACCCCTTTTTCGGTCCGGATGGTCAAATGTACGAACAAAGGTATACTCTATGGAATTTCAGTTCTCTAGAAGATTACCCTCAGGTATAATGATGCAGGAGCATCACCAACATCAAGCGAGCCAGCGCGGAAGCGAAGGACAGCTGGAGAAGTGCCAGTGCAAATTTTGAAATTACCTTGAAATTATTGCGCGATCTTAAATGAAGCCATTAAGAAGAAGCGCACTTGTATAATGTAAACGGACCTTGAGTAATTGCTCTTGTACTTAGTAGGTAGAATGCATTTATAGTAGTCAATGCAAGTAGGTAGAATTGAATGTGTAGATTTGACAGTTTTAGAGCGCAAGAGGGAAACGGGATATAGACACCCTCATTGTGTATTGTAACATTATTGAGCAGAAAGAGCAAGAGCATGCAGAGAGCTGTGTAAGAACACCCATGTACAGATATTTGGATTAACAGAAAGAGGTTGATTCAAATTCATGGTTTCGTGTTTGTTCTCTGTGTATTGATGTTGAATGATATGCTCATGAATGTTTTCTTCCTGTTATACATTTGCTCTATATGTTGTGTATATGATTTCATGTTTGAGTCTGAAATCTAAGAGGAAAGGATAATGGAATGAGTTTCAATTGTTTCTCTATCTGAGTAAGAATTCCTGCAAGGAGTGTAGTTGAAGTGTCTGCAAGGAGTGCGTCGACAAGGATTCAGGGTTGCATCTCTGAAGCTCAGATAGTTTTACTTTTGTTCTCATTTCCCTAGAAGTGTAGTTGGGCACAGGAGCCGTGCAAGGAGTGTGCAGGCCAAGCCAAGCATTAGAGTTGCGAATCTGAGTGAAGCATTGAGAGACTGTTGTTGCAGGTGTGCGCAGGGTCGAAGGAATTCAACACTGGAAAGTGTCTGAAGGTTTCCGCAAGGAGTGCGCGCAAGAGTCTTTTCTAAGATGCAGAGTCATGGGAAAGCTCAGGAAGGATAAGGCCTTCAAAATTGTCGAAGAAAAACACAAGGGAAGCCGCGACTGGAAGAATTTGGAAAGCGTCGCAAGTCTGCGTGCAGGTGGACGAGCTCCGCGGAGGAACACTTGGTCATTTGCAGGAATCATCAAGGAAGAACGGACGGTCGAAATTCTTTGAGGAGAATTTGCGAATCTCCGAGAGCCGTTAGATCTCGTGGAGGTGCAAGGGATATACGAAGAAGTATTCTCAAGAGGGCCGAAGCTCAGGAGGGGCAGGACCGTAGATCCAGGTCACAAGGACCGTCAGATTTACTCAGGGTTGGTCATATCGGGGTTTCGTGGTTGAAAGTCCCGTAAACATAGCAACAGGAATCGCGAAATCATGAAATGCGATATTCCAATGACTAAGAGAACAGTGTGGGGCCACAGGAGTCAGTGAGGTGGACATGTGGCACACCATTTCGGAGTTTCGTGGCGAGAAGTTCTGAAACATATGCATTAGGAATCGCGATATTCCGAACTTCAAAATTTCGATGAGGTGAAGCGTTGAAAAAAACAGAGCTCATGTGTGTGCCGGAGTTTCGACATATCGGGATTCGGGGGTCGGTAAAACAAGTTACTCGACATCGCGAGTGCTAAATTGTGATAGTGAAAATCCCAAAAAGAGAAAGGGAAGGGTCAGCGTTGACTGGTTTCGGGTTTTGGGGATTCAATAACCGAACGCTCGACCATAGGATTCACGAAGTCGCGAAATCCGATCTCCTAATTACAAAGAGGGGATCCCGCGAGGATTGTTGTGGGTGCAGATTTCCTGATAGGGAAATAGAAGAACCGTTTGGAGTTCTTCAGGACGTGGAAAAAGGAAAGATCATGTGCTGACGTGGACCTTTCGACCTGCGGGTAGAGGGCATCGACATCATCAGGTATCAGAGCTTGATTCTTGTATGTATATTTCAGACGAGGGAGGCATAAGAGGTAAAGAGCACTCTGATACACTACATCAGTTTGGTATCAGAGCTCAGAAAGGTTCTTTGCTTCCTGTAGCAGAGAAAGAGAATTCACCATGCCGCCAAGGAGAAGAGATAGGCAAACACCCAATCTACCAGAGGATAGGGGGATGCCGAGAAGAAGAGGCAGGTAGATGACAGATCCAGTTATGGAGAGAGAGATGCGTGATCTACGAACTAGACTCAAAGACATGGAGACAGCGCAAAGACGCACAGTCAGTGCATGGGATCTTAGTGATTTCGAGAGTGAGATTGAGGCTGAACATGAAGAAGAAGTTGCGACCGAAGATGCATCAAACGAACGTTTGATCAGAGCTATTGCAAGGATGGGTGCAAGAGAAAATATGGACATTCTAGTTTACGAGGGAAACTTGGATGTAGAGGAGATTCTAGACTGGATTAGAGCTCTAGACACATACTTTGACTATGAAGATGTCGAGGAAGACAAGAAAGTCAAGCATGCTGTCACAAGATTGAACGGACATGCAACATTGTGGTGGGATGAACTACAAGATGACAGACGCTGCAAAGGAAAGCATAAGATCAAAAGATGGGACAGAATGATCGCAAAGATGAAGGCGAAATTCATCCCCAGAGATTATCAAATTACTCTGTTCAGAAGAATGCAGAACCTGAGATAGAAGCTGATGACAGTGAAAGAATACACTGAGGAATTCTACAAACTGAACACCAGGGCAGGTCATCGGGAGAGCGATGATGAAAAATTTGCCAGATATATGAATGGCTTGAGATATGATATCCAGGATGAGATGAGCATGGTAACCATCTGAACGGTGGAAGATGCTTATCAGATGGCTCTGAAAGCTGAAGAGAAGCTGAGCCGAAAGAAGAGTCAGAGGGGACGAGGAAAAAGTCAGCCCAGAGGCAAATCAGTTGCCCAGGAAAAATATCAGAAGCCCAAAGAAGACTGGAAGAAACCTCAGACTGGAACGGAGAGAGGTGGAAGTTCACAGTGAGGGCAATATGATGAACAGAGAGGGTAGCATATTGAGCAGAGAGGAGATTATGCTGACAACAACACTTTTCCTCGTACTAGAGGTAGAGGAAGAGGAAGAGGTGGAGTAATCACATGCTTCACATGTGGAAAGAATGGGCACAAGTCTTATGAGTGTTCAGATAAAAAGAAGGAGACTGGAGAAGCTCACATCACCGAAGCACAGAGGGGGGATGTTGAGGCAGAAGATGCTGAAGGCGGAAGATTGTTGATGATGCGAAAAGCTCTTTTGACACCAGAGAAAGAGGTGGAGAGTTCAGTCCAAAGGACCAGAATTTTCAGAACTACTTGCAAGACCAAGGACAGGGTATGCAAGGTCATTGTAGATAGTGGTAGCACGGATAATCTTGTTTCTACAGAGATGGTAGAGAAGTTGGAGCTGGAGACGATCGATCATCCAAGCCCATACAGAATTTCATGGCTACAAAAAGGACACCAGGTAACTGTCACTAAACAATGTTTAGTTGAATTTAAGATAGGAGGATATAATGATAAGATACTTTGTGATGTCATTCCTATGGATGTTTGTCATCTATTGCTGGGTAGACCATGGCAATATGACAGGAATGTGATTCATGAAGGGAGAATGAACACATACACCCTAGAAAAGAATGGGAGGACTCACATGTTGCTTCCAATTAAGGTTAAGGAGGTGAAACCTGAAGTAAACAACACAATACTTCTCATGAGTGGGAAGGAACTTCTTACAGAGGTTAAGAAGAAGGAGGATCCACAGTTCATTGTGGTCAGGAAGCCGAAGATTGTTTTGACCAGCACAAGAGTGGATGATTTACCAGAAGAAGTTCAGGAACTGCTGGAAGAGTTCGTTGACATAGTTGTGGATGAATTACCTCATTCGTTGCCACTGATTAGAAGTGTGAGTCATCATATTGATCTCATACCAGGAGCCAGTTTTCCAAAAAAAGCTACGTACAGGTTGATGTCGCAAGAAAATGAAGAGGTCAAAAGGCAAGTCCAGGATTTGTTGGACAAAGGTTTGGTCAGGAAAAGCTTGAGTCCATGTGTTGTTCAAATAGTACTCAGTCCGAAGAAAGACAGAGGTTGGAGGATGTGTACTAACTCGAGGGTGATTAACAAGATAACCATCAGGTACAAATTTCCATTGCCGAGGATGGATGATCTGATGGATTGCTTGAGTGGAGCAAAGTATTTTTCAAGGATTGATTTGAAAAGCGGTTATCATCAGATTCACATGAGAGAAGGTGATGAATGGAAGCCAACATTCAAAAAAAATGAGGGGTTGTATGAATGGCTTTTTATGCCATTTGGATTAACAAATGCGTCAAGTACCTTCATGAGGTTGATGAACGAAGTCCTGAGGGAGTTCATTGGAAAATTTGTCATTGTGTAGTTGGATGACATATTGGTTTACAGTAAGACAGTGGTAGAGCATCTGAAGCATTTGGCTACAGTGATGCAGAAACTACAACAGGAGAAGTTGTTGATAAACATGAAGAAGTCCTCATTCATGAATACAGATCTCATTTATTTAGGATTTGCTATTTCAACAAATGAGTTGAGGATGGATCCAGATAAGGTGGAGGTAGTCAAGAATTGGCCATCACCAAGGAATGTTTTTGAGGTGAGAAGTTTCCATGGATTGGCTAGTTTCTACCGAAAGTTCATCAGGAATTTCAGTGGAATTAGCGCAGCAATGATGGATACAGTAAAGAAAAGACACAAATATTTTCACTGGACTGAAGAGGCTGAAAAGAGTTTTAATCTGTTGAAGAGGAAGATTACAGAACAACCAGTTTTTGTGTTGTCGGATTTCCGAAAAACATTTCAAGTGAAATGCGATGCAAGTGGATTCGCAATCAGGGCAGTCTTGAGTCAAGATGATAGGCCAATAGCATACTTCAGCGAGAAGCTGAATGAAGCGAAATTGAAATACTCCACTTACGATAAGGAGTTCTATGCTATCATCTAGGCATTAAAGAAATGGAGGCATTACTTAATTCCCAAAGAGTTTGTCTTGTACAGTGACAATCATGCACTGCAGTTTGTGACTCAATAGGAGAAGTTGAATCAGAGACATGTCAAATGGGTTGAGTATATGCATAATTTCACATTTGTGATTAAACATATTTCTGGTACTGCTAACAAAGTTGTTGATGCTTTGAGCAGGAAGTGTTTTTTGTTGCAGGAGTTCAAAGTCAAAACATTAGGTTTTGATGATCTCAGGAGCATGTACACAGATGATCAGGATTTTGGGGAAGCGTATGAAGCTGCTGAGAATCCAATTCTCAGGGACAGAAGCCAATGGGCCGAATACATGATCCAAGAAGGATTACTGTTTAGAGGTAATCAGCTGTGTATTCCGAAGAGCTCCATGAAGGAGAATCTGTTGAAGGAGAAACATAGTGGAGGACTAGCAGGGCACTTTGGTCATGACAAGACGTTCGCGAAGTTGAATGAGTCATATTTTTTGCTAGGAATGCGAGAAGATGTCAAGAGATTCGTGGACAGATGTAGAATTTGCCAGCATTCGAAGGGAAGAAGGTAGAATGCAGGGTTTTATCAACCATTACCCATACCAGAGAGGCTGTGGGATGTAATTAGCATGGATTTTGTATTAGGGTTGCCAAGGAAACAAAGAGGTGTTGATTCAATCTTTGTGGTGGTGGATAGATTTTCCAAAATGGAACACTTCATTCCATATCAGAAGACCAGTGATGCAACTCACATTACGAACCTATTTTTCAAAGAGGTCATTCGACTTCATGGGTTGCCAAGGAGTATAGTTTCGGATTGAGATACAAAGTTCATAGGGCATTTTTGGAGGACAATGTGGAAGAAGTTGGGAACTAACTTGGCATTTAGTTCAGCGTATCATCCTCAGATGGATGGACAGACAGAAGTGGTGAACAGAAGTTCGGGAGACTTGCTGAGAAGCTTGGTGACAGAACACCATAGCCAGTGGGACCACATATTACCACATGCAGAGTTTTCTTATAACGAATCAGTTAATAGGAGCACAGGGAAAAGTCCATTTTAGGTTGTTTATGGCATACAGATGAGAGGAATTTCTGAGTTGAGGGATTCAAAACAAACTGTGACTAGGAGCACTAGTGCAAAATAATTCGCAAAGGCGATGAAAGAACTTCACAGTCAGGTGAAGGAGAGACTACAGAATTCAAGCCAGGAATACAAGCGTAGAGCAGATCAACACAGAAGACAACTTTAGTTTGAGGTTGGTGACTTGATTCTGGCACATTTGAGAAAGGAAAGGTTCCCGAGGGGAACACATAATAAGCTGAAGATGAAGAAAATCAGGCCATGTAGGGTCTTGAAGAAGCTTGGGGTGAATGCTTATGAGATTAAATTACCCAATGGGATCGGAATTTCTCTGATATTCAA
This sequence comes from Picea engelmannii, assembly GCA_009831015.1. Taxonomy (NCBI): domain Eukaryota; kingdom Viridiplantae; phylum Streptophyta; class Pinopsida; order Pinales; family Pinaceae; genus Picea; species Picea engelmannii. The sequence continues at coordinate 672,367 of ML787434.1, read as the reverse complement.
TATCTCAGATTTGTACCCATATAAAGCTAAGGAAATAGGGACTAGAGATGAGCAGCAAATGGTTTAGTGGAAAAAGCAGATGCCAGCTGCAGATAAGCCGCAGATGGAATGCATACTGGATAAAAGAGTAAGCAAGAAGACCAGGAGGAAATAATACTTAGAGTATTTGGTCAAATGGAAGGGCCATCCAGTTGAAGATGCCAACTGGGAGACTGAAGCAGAGATCCAAAAGCATGGACAAACAGTGCGTGAGCTCATGGACAGGATCCCATGAAATTTTTCAAGCGAGGGAGTATGATGCAGGAGCATCACCAACATCAAGCAAGCCAACGCAGAAGTGAAGGACAGCTAGACAAGCGCCAACACAAATTTTGAAATTACCTTGAAATTATTGCATGATCTTAAATGAAACCATTAAGAAGAAGTGCACTTGTATAATGTAAACGGACCTTGAGCAATTGCTCTCGTCCTTAGTAGGTAGAAGGCATTTATAGTAGTTAATGCAAGTAGGTAGAATTGAATGTGTAGATTTGAAAGTTTTAGAGCGCAAGAGGGAAACAAGATATAGACACCCTCATTGTGTATTGTAACATTATTGAGTAGAAACAGAAAGAGCATGTAGAGAGCTATGTAAGAACACCCATGTACAGATATTTGGATTAATAGAAAGAGGTTGATTCAAATTCATGGTTTCGTGTTTGTTCTCTGTGTATTGATGTTGAATGATATGCTCATGAATGTTTGCTTCCTGTCATACATTTGCTTTATATGTTGTGTATATGATTTCATGTTTGAGTCTGAAATCTGAGAGGAAAGGATAATGGAATGAGTTTCAATTGTTTCTCTATCTGAGTAAGAATTCCTGTAAGGAGTGCAGTTGAAGTGTCCGCAAGGAGTGCGTCAACAAGGATTTATGGTTGCGTCTTTGAAGCTCAGATAGTTTTACTTTTGTTCTCATTTCCCCAGAAGTGTAGTTGGGCACAGAAGCCGTGCAAGGAGTGTGCAGGCCAAACTAAGCCTCATAGTTGCAAATCTGAGTGAAGCATCGAGAGACTGCTGCTGCAGCTGTGCACAGGGTCGAAGGAAATTCAACACTTGAAAGTGTCTGAAGGTTTCCGCAAGGAGTGCATGCAAGAGTCTTTTCTAAGATGCAGAGTCGTGGGAAAGCTTAGGAAGGATAAGGCCTTTGAAATTTTTGAAGAACAGTACAAGGGAAGCCGCGGCTGGAAGAATTTGGAAAGCGTCTCAAGTTTGCATGCAGGTGGACGAGTTCCACGGAGGAACACTTGGTCATTCGCAGGAATCATCAAGGAAGAACGAACGGTCGGAATTCTCTGAGGAGAATTCGTGAATCTCCGGGAGCTGTTAGATCTCACGGAGGTGAAAGGGAGATGCGATAGAGTATTCTCAAGAGGGTCGAAGCTCAGGAGGGGCGGGACCGTAGATCCGGGTCACAAGGACCATCGAATTTACTCGAGGTTGGTCATATCGGGGTTTCGTGTTTGAAAGTCCCGTAAACATAGCAACAGGAATCGCGAAATCGCGAAACGCGATATTCTGACGACTAAGAGAATAGTGTGGGGCCACAGGAGTCAGTGAGGTGGACAGGTGGCACACCATTTCAGAGTTCCATGGTGAGAAGTTCCGAAACATCTACATTATGAATCGCGATATTGTAAACTCCGAAATGCTGATGAGGTGAAGCGTTGAAAAAAATAGAGCTCACGTGTGTGTTGGAGTTTCGGCATATCGGGATTCGGGGGTCGGTAAAACAAGTTACTCGACATCACGAGTGCTGAAATCATGATAGGGAAAATCCCGAAAAGAGAAAGTGAAGGGTCAACGTTGATTGGTTTCGGGTTTTGGGGATTCGATAATCGAACGCTCGATCATAGGATTCGCGAAGTCACGAAATCCGATCTCCTAATTACAAAGAGGGGATCCCGCGAGGATTGTTGTGGGTGCAGATTTCCCGATAGGGAAATAGAAGAACCATTTGGAGTTCTTCGGGCTGTGGAAAAAGGAAATATCCTGTGCTGACGTGGACCTTTCGAATTGCGGGTAGAGGGTGTTGGCATCATATAATTTTACCCCTTTTTCAAGCCTGAGGGACTAAACTTATGAAAAAGGAACCCCCACGGAGTCCATAGTTAAGCTCTTTTCAAACTCCCTAAAATTGAAAAGATCGTCGAGTGACCTTATTTTTTCACACTCGTTAAAATGGTCCAGAAGAACATTCATGACGGAGTCCATAGTTAAGATTTTTTCAGACTCCTTAAAAATGAAAAAATGGCTGAGTGATCTTGTCCTTATCACACTTGTTAAAATGGTTTTGAATAGACGTCTTGTCGGTGCTAGTTTACCCCTTTTTTGAACCGACTAGACTATCTTCGAAAAAGGTACCCCAATGGAGTCTCCTTTTATGTTTTTTCAGACTCTCTAAATATGAAAAATCACCGAGCTTACCTTCTCTGGGCTCATTAAACTTACATCAAAGGACGTTACCATTGTGTGTTCTGTTAACCACATTTGCATACCTTATACACCAGCCTTGTATCACTTTGTTTCTACATCTTAACACCCTTGGCCCCCGGAGGTTTTTCCTGAGTATCATTATTATGAACATCAGTCTTGTCCTTGCGCCTTGAACTTGTATGTTTGTAGCACTCATTCCTCCATTGTAACGTAACATTCATTTATTCCTTTTTCCAAAATTATTGAAAAAGACAAAAAAAATCAAATATACCCCAAAAAGAGGAAGGGAAAAGTATTTTCTTTATTGGCAGCATAACGAGTCTCCCTTGGATAAAGCACATCTGTCCGTTTGTTCGTCAAACTATGGGATGTAATACAACCTTAGGAAGTTGTTCTCACTACATATAGTTGTGTCCTCCTCCATTTGGTTATTCTTCCAAACATATAGAGAGTTTGTGTTGCCTCCTGCTTCGTAAACTTATGATTAATGCCATACTACCTAAGTCTCATCATTTGTCATGTTGTTGTCCAAGGGAAGTTTCTACCAAGCCTGAGTTGGCCCCTCTGCAATTTGTCTCTTTCCCTCATACCCGACCATCCTGAATGTCCAATCAAGTCTATGTTCGAAATCAATGAAGCCTTCAGTCTGATAATCAAGATTCTCTAGTCCATGACCGACGAGCCATCGAAGACCTCTGGGTAGTGAAGTAATACACTCATATTACACTCCTACCCGAGTTTTGAAGATTTTGAAGTTGTTGCTCGATCTCTGAAGCCCTCATCTCCAGCCATCAGGCCTTATCAGCTTCTACGAAGATGGATACTCTACATGTATATCTTCTTTGATTTTGAGATGTAGCTCCGTTGTGTACTGTTTGTGGATACACTTTATATAGTTATATGATATGGATCTACAGTGTATTTGATTGGTATCCATGCATTTATTCTATCCCGAGCATGGGTATGCCCGCCTCGGTGAGACAATTGTTGTTTTTTGCAGACGGTGCCTCTCGATTTTCTGGTAACTTCCTGGGCTCACTTGTTCGGAACATCATTAAAGATTGGTAATGTATTTCAGCCATTATATTCTCTTCTAACCTCACACATTAGGGGGCATCTATTATAACCCTAATTTGCACCATACATGCTTTCCTGACACCAGGCCATCTTAGATCCCTTCTTTGCCAAAGCACTGCTGAAAACTCTTTAAAAAACCTCTTTTATAAGGGCCCACGCACCCTACTCCATTACTGCACGTGTGTACACGCTCGTTGACCCAAAACAACCCACATGTACCTACAAAAGCACGAAAAAAGGAAAGTTGCTGATGAAACACACAGCTTTGGGTGAGTTAACTGAACCTTCCAGCCATGCATGGCCGAGGGTTCATCCAAATACCTAGCTTCTTCTAGCCTATAAAAGAAGGGTTAACGGTCCAATTTGGAAGAGGAGAATAAGAGTAAAGAAACTCTACCCAATTGCACATTCCCATTGTCCCAACCCTTTAGCCATCTTTGTGCAAAGAGAGATACAAAGCAAAGAAGTTGGAGAACATTTGAAGAGGAGCCTAGGATCAGGTTCATGGAGTAGTGGCCAATCTCGACATTGTATGTTGATTCATTAAAGTTACTAATAAAGAAATGCTTTTCCCATCCCACTATATGAGTTCTTCATAGTTTAGCGAATATATGTTTGAATCTCTAACCCATTAATCTGTAAAAAAAATGCATGTAGAGTTTGTTGCTTGTTTTGTACGTGGGTCAGTCTTGAGAGGATAGCTGCCAACAAGCGATCAAGCGTGAAGAAGGATCGACATTGAACGTCCAGAACAAGGTATGTTCATTTAACCATGTATTTTCTTAGAAGAAATGGGGATTAGGTCTGAGACGAAGGTCTTATTTACATGCATAATATAACCCTAAATGCTAGTCCGTAGGGGGATTTCCCACCTCAACAACATGCCACATTTAATTCCTTTTTGAGATTTATGTTTTTTTCTCACAGGTTGGATACATTAAGAGAATTGATTCCTCACTTGTACATACCTATCATGGCCTTATTTTTCAAGACCCATATCGAGGATTGTTTTCCATGTTGGTATTTATTTTTGGTACCTCTCTTTCTACACCTTGAGTAGACTTGGATTTTGGGCCACTCATGTAAATATTCTTAGATTGTCACCATGTGTTTACCTCCATGAACAACCTTATTTTGCAGGCCTTGGAGTTAGCCACTTTGGAGTGTTTCTTTCATGGTTTTAGATGTTCTCTTGTTTCCATCATTTGTGACAACCATTTCCATCATCTACGTTCACCTAGTTCAACATTGAGGGGGATTGTGTGCAATGCTTTATTGGGTGATTCTTTATGCTTCACCATTTTCTTCGACATTAATTATTTTTTTAAGAGTGAGCCTTGTATAGAGAAAAGATTCATGTTTTCACTCAGTGGTTGCAACAAATAGCGACACATGCACTTCAGCGAGATGGATTAGCATCCATAAGGACACTCATTTTATAATGTTTTTGTTGACTGTACATTAGTACATGATCAAGATTTTGAGTAAAGACTCATTTCAGGATTAGTTTCTTTGCTTGAGAAGTTTGAAATTTGTTGTTTGGATTTCTACATGGATTGGCATTGATAGATTGGTCCTACATGGCCCTCTTTAGAGTTTTGGCACCATACTTATTGTTTTGACCTTTTAGTGTCTACAAGCCTCATTGCTCATTTTCTGGATGAATATGATTTCCAATGTTTGAAGCCTTTTGTTCTCGTTCCTCACTAGCACCTATTTTTATGAAGCATTTATGTGGTGGTTTTCAATGTTTTCCATTCTTGTGCCTCTATGACTAAACCTCTTGTGCTTGAAAAGTCGACCAAGTTCATTGAGGTTACTTGGCTCTCCTCTTCAAATTTTTGGTCACACTTCTTAATTGTATATTTAAGCCTCCATGGGTCTCCTTCTCTTCCCACATGCGTCATTGTGATTTCTTTAGTTTTAGCTCCAATTCCTTTTTCAACATTGACACTTTTCTCTCTTTTGGAGAGGGTTTTTTTCCTATGGGTTTTTCTCCTTTTCTTCACTTATGAGATTTTGTACTTGGGTACCTTAGCGGGCCTAGTTGCCGGGACCCATTTTTTTCTTCTTTGTTTAATCCCTACATTTTTCTTAAGTTGGGGGTGTTAGTGTTATGTTAGTGCCTTTTTCAATACAACCAACTATTGTTAGTTGTAAGCTTATGTAGGCATCCTTAACTACCTAGACAAATATATTTTTCTAATGTTGGGTCACTTCCATTGTTATATATAGTGGGCATCCTCCTGTATTGAATATAACACATATGCAATCCATTTTTTTATTTTTTTTTTGTTCTATGAAGTTTTGGCTCATTTACAATATGAGTTAGATCTGTATTTACACACATTTCTCAAAAGAAACAATGATATGGATTATATTGAGAACAAAATGAGAAATGAACAAAATTGTAGCAGAGAACACATAAATATAGTAAAAGCCAACTTCTATTAATGAATAACATAAAAAAACACTGTAGAACATAAATTGGATAGATTGGTGGTTTTTTTATCTTTGAAGACAAAGAGATGTTGGCTATAGTCAATTGCAACAAGCATTACATCACATTCCAATGCATCCTCAAAGGACCTCCTTCACCTCAATTATATATGAGAGAGTGAGACGAGAGTAATTCCCATGAGGTATAAGTTCACAAAATTCCATAGGCATGTAAAACACTAGGACTTCCTAGGAGGTTACCCATCCTAGTAATACTCTAGCCCAAGTGTGCTTAACTGCAGAGTTATGATGGGATCCAGTGCATTAACGTTGTAGAAATGTACATAATACCACTAGAAAATCATTACATGATGGTTATAATTAACAAGTGTAGATGGTATTACATTAGATTCCCCATAAAAAAGGTGAATAAAATGATTTATCAAAACCAAAAGCTTGAAATGTTGATTCAGTGGAAAGGTGGATGGTCACCGAGATCCACCTGGATCAAACAAAATCCATGAGAGATGCATGTGATCAAGATTATTTTGAGAATGAAATGAAGGAAGAAATATAACAGAGATATAAAAAGGAAATATATAGAGATATTGTAAGAAACATAGATATACAATAATACACAATTTCTGTTAATGAATGAAATCTATCAATACTATAAAAATATGTAAAAATATAGAGCGAAATGAACTTTCTAGAATGGTGGCAACTTATCTTTGAGAAGAGATGTGACAACTGCTCTCATTTTCAAGAAGATGAGTATAATGAGTATCAAAATTCATTTTTAACACTAAGCATTAATTAGAAAAACCTAAACATCGAAAACCATAACCTCGAGAGATGAAACGACAAAAGTTTTGTGGGCCCTAATGGGGGTAGTTGATACATCAACTTCATGAGGGCATAACTTTTGCATACAATCTCTGTTTGGGGTGCATGATAGCTCATTGGAAAGGTCTAGACGAGAAGTACACATTTTAAGAGGGCCCATGTCAAAGTCCATGGATATCAACTAGACCCCGAAATGTCAAAACAACATTGTTTAGGGCCTCAAAATGCCCCAAAATTTCAGGCCCCAAAAAACTGTAGAAAAACTGTGAAGGTGGATAAATGTATTTTGAGCCAATGGAATAGGTGGGTGGCCATCAATATCCAAGTGGATCATTCCTCCTCTCTAGGAAGCAATGCTACCCATTGTGTTAAGTTCCTATGGGATATGGGGAAGATTTTACTGAATCTGAACCTTGGTGAGTTGGTTGCCTTGTTGAAGAAGAATTCCATCTTATACTTGGAATTAGCTTGATGAAGGGTGTCATCAAATTTTTGTTGGAGCGGTTGGATCCATTCCACTAATTTGGCTACATAATTTTTTGTGGTATGAGTGTGGGAGGGCTCTGTCGGTGAATATGTAGTACGAGGAGCTATATAAATGGGGGATAAATGTTGGAACACCAAGAACTCCTGAAAAAGGATTTGGAAAATAGAGATATGAATAGCTTTGTTATATCTTGGCTTGTCTGGGCAGTGGGGAGGCAACCTCGTAGGTGAAGAAAAAATATGTTTTTCTCTTCTACAATCTTGTCGATCGACTTCTACTGGATATAAATCTCTTGGGTTGAGTCTACAATCGTTGTAATGTCCTTTTGTTCACCTTTTGACCAAATTGTGAAGAGGATAAACTTTGTTGTAAGAGAGATTATTTTGGGGAACTATTTTTCCAAGCCAGTAGTTGAAACAACCTTTGGTACCCTATAGAGCTGACCCCTAGAGTAGCAATGACATTATTGGGTCAAGACTCATAAATAACACGACACTTCCACATATACGACTGGACTAATAGAACATCACATACTTCCAGTGGGACAACATCACAAAATACCTCATCCTTGAAGGGATTGATGTCATAGGACAAGCAAAATTGTTGGATAATGCAAAGATCTTATCCTTGGTGAAGCCACCTGATGTTGTATGGTTGTAGGTGGAGTGTTTTCGGAAATTCCAACTGCTTGACAACCTCTACTAAGATTAGGTTCTTCTGGATTCCTACATCAACAATGAAATGTAGTGGGGTCCCCTTCACCCACATCTATGAATGGAATAGGTGTCCCCCGTCCCCAGAATCCTTTGGTTCTTTCAATTGGATTGTTGTGGTCATGATTGTAGCAGTGGGTTCTACATCAATGATATGTTTCCTTTTATTATTTTCTAAATCAGAGTCTGAGTTGAGGCTCAAATGTTTTTCTTTGAGCTCGACCACCAATGACTGTTTCGAGCAACATTATTTGGTGTTGTGCCAAGGAATTTTTTGGAAGTCGCACCACTTTACAATGTCCTTCATCTTCCCATTACCCTTCTTTTCTCATGGCTTGGAATGGTTGTCTTGAGGTTGGTTTTTCTATGAGTTAGGACTGCCTTTACCATACTTTGGTTGTTGCGGATCTGCAGACCCAAAATCCTTCTTATTCGACCTCAAACATTCCATAATCCTCTGTGGAATTTTTCTCACAGTAAGTTTCCCACCAATTTTTGACATGGGGGACAATGTTAAGGAGCTCAAAGGTGATCTTTTCCCTATCAAAAAAAATTGTGGATAGAGAAATAACCTTCTAGAAGATTTTAGTGACAATTGTATGACATGTTTTTAGGGACAATTGTGACAGTGAGAGAGTATGACAATTGGTATAGGTTATGATAGGCTTTTAGTGACAATTGTGACAGTGAGAGAGTATGACAAATGGTATAGGGTATGACAAGTTTTTAGTGACAATTATGACAGTGAGAGAGTTGATTCAGTGACAATGACAAGTTGTCTACATTTGGAATTTATATTTCAAGGAAGTTGGACGGGGCAAGGATAGGCGATTGCAGCCACCTTCCGGTTGAATCCAAAGAACCAGAGAGTTGGATTTTCCTTCAGGTTGGAGCCTGGAAATTATGGGGTTGGAGCTAGAGAATTGGAGATTTGGAGATTCCCTCGGGTTGGATATTGAGAAACTAGGGGGTTGGACCCTCCTTCTAGTTGGAGCTAAATAATTGGAATTTGGTGCTTCCTTGAATGTGATTCTTTGACATATAAGAAAATCAGTATGTGGTTTTCTCCCACATTGGGTTTCCACATAAAATACTGGTGTACTGTGTATTGTGTGGATGTGTCTATTATTTTTCATTATGAACTGATGGATGTTAATGTTTATGATGCAATAATATATTGATGATTAACTGATGAAAATTGTTGAAAAGTTAAAATAATATACACTTGTGGTTAAAAGAAGTATAAATTGCACATTGCTGATTCAACCCCCCTCAGTAATACAACATACTTTCATCTTATACATTTTTTTTCAATCATGTAGGGTGGAAATTAAGGATATAAAATATGCTCCCTAATGTGTGAGGTTAAGAAAATAATGGACGACCAAAAAAATTACAGTAAAATAGTATCCATGTGAGGCAATGTGAGGAAATAGAAATGATCCAGATTATTTTTGAGAATGAAATGAAAGAAGATATATTACAATGAAATACACATAAATATTGTGAGAAAAAAATAAATACACTAATACATGATTTATATTAATGAAATAAGTGTACAGAGACTATAAAAATACAGAGTGAAAGACTCACTAGAATGGTGGCAACTTATCTCTGAGAAGAGATATGATGGCTACTTGCATTCACAAGAAGATGATTTACAATGAGGCTCTAAAGGCCTTTTTAACATAAATAAAAATCCAAAACCCTAACCCTGCAAGATGAAAAGCCAAAAGGTTTGCAGGCCTCGATGGGGGTAGTTGATACACCAACTTCCCGGGGGCATAATGTTTGCATAGAATCTTTGTTTCGATCTCTCGATACACTATTGGAAAGGTCTAACCGAGAAGAACAATTTTTGACTGGTCCAGGCTAGTGCCTCCAACAATCGCCTGGACCCAAAATGCCCAAAAACGTCATTTAGAGCCTCAAAACGACCCGAGAAGTTTGGAACGTGAAAAACTACCAAGGTGGAAAACTATTTTTTGAGCCAGTGGAATAGGTGGGTGACCATCGATATCCAAAAAACTGTCGAAAAACTACCAAGGTAGAAAACAATTTTTCGAGCCAGTGGAACAGGTGGGTGGCCATCGATATCCACAAAACTGTCGAAAAACTGCTAAGGTGGAAAACAATTTTTCAAGCCAGTGGAATAGGTGGGTGGCCACCGATATCCACCTGGATCAATCCTCCTTCCTTAGGAAGAAATGGTCTCCATTACGTTGAGTTCTCGGGGGAGAGGGGGAAGCGTTTGTTGAATGTGAATCTTGGTGTGATGCTTGCCTTGTTGGAGATGTTGTGCTATGGAAGGATGTCACAAACCTGTTGTTGGCGGGGTTGAATCTGTTCGACCAGTCGAGCTACATGATATGTTTATGTGCAGAAGGAATCTTGGCACTTTTTTGCAGTCTTTTCAACCTGCTTCTGTTGGATAGAAGGTGCTTGGGTTGAGGCTATAGTGGTTGCAGTATCCTTCTGTTCACCTTTCGAATAAATTGTGAAGAAGCTGAATTTGGTAGTATGAGATACTACCTTGCGACATTTTTTAGGTGGGAAAATAGTTGGAACTACCTCTGGTATTTTGTAGAGATGACCCCCCAGAGTAACAATGACACTACAGGGTCAAGACTCATAGATCGCATGGCGCTTCCACATATATAGTTGGCCCAAGATAACATCATAGACATCCAGTGGGGAAACATCACATAATACCTTATTATTGAAGGGATGGATGTCGTATGACAATCGACACTGCTGGCTGAAGTGAAGATATTGTCCCTGGTGAAGCCACTCGATATTGTATGGTTGTGGGTGTGGTGTTGTTGACAATCCCAACTATTTGAAAACCTCTGCTGAGATGAGGTTCTTCTGGATTCCGCTATCAAAAATAAAATGCAGTGGAGTCCCCTTCACTCGCATATGTGAATGAAAAATGTGCTCCCCCTCTTCAGGATCTGTTGGTTTTTTTGGTTGAATTGTTGCGGTCGCGAAAATAGTAGTGGGGTCTACGCCGATGATCTGTCTTCTATCAGTATTTCCTGAATCAAATTCTGAATCAGGTTTTGGTTCATTGTCTTTGATCTCAACCACCAATGACTGTTTTGAGTGACATTCATCGGTGTTGTGCCAGGGCATTTTGTGGAAATCGCACCATTTTCCGATGTCCTTCTTCGTCTTTTTGTGACCCTTCTTTTCCTGTGTCTTGGAATGGTTTTCAGGAGGTTGTTTGGGATCCAAAAATGAAGGTATTACTGATAAATTGCAAGTTAGTTTAATGTACTTTATGCATCAAAATGATAAGAATGTGAAATACATAAACTCATTACCTAGTTGTGGAATATTAAAATGTGACTTTTACTTGATTCTTATTAATGATTAAAGAGATCATCCATTGATAGTCATGGTTCAAATTAAGAGAATAGAACATCAGAACATAAAGAGAAATAGAGACAAGAACTTGTAAATGGATTTCACCAATAATTGGCTATGTCTCTGGGCTCACTTCCAAGTGGAGGACCTCTTTATTTCTCTTTAAAATGCTCAAGTTTCCTTACGATGGCTCTTTGTTGTTACATAACATGCTTCAAATATGTTGTGCAAGACCTCCTTTCTCAGATTCATACATGCCCCATCAAATTCCTCTCAAAATCATGACAAATATGCCTCTCAAAACATGAGAAAAGGCCAAAAATTACAAGTTGCTCCTTCAAATCCCTGCATCAAAAAGTCTCCCTCAAGCTTAAAAAAACTAGGTTTATATATTTTTCAGGTTCATATGAAGAAGCCCAGCTTCCCCTGAAGATATGGCCTCTTCTGGGATCAAATCCCCCTCCAAATGGCCAAGATATCCTCAAAAAACCAATTTCTGGTCATTAAATCTCTTATTACAGCCATAAATTAAATAAAAATCCAATAAAAGGGTAAAAAAAAACCCACTTTCCAACTTTAATATAAGGGCTAAGCCCCCAAACTCAGGTGCACACCCTCTTTACATGGTCATATGCATACATATGGCCAAGCACCATCCCTTTGGGTTGCGTTCTAGCCCTCTAGTTGTGCAACCCCTAGTTTTGGTGCACTCTGCATGGAACCTCGGCCTAGAATGATCCATGCCCTAAGGGATAGGCCCCCGAACTGTGCTTGTGATTATATGGATGTGTCGAGGTTCAAGGGCTAGGCTCTATCCAAACACCAAGCATGTAGTGGAGTGCCTAACATACATTGTTGTGTTCACATGGGTGGATAAGTCCACGGGCTAGGGCTTAGCCCCAGTCCCCTTCCTCCTCCATTACACATATATTACAACTTAAATACATTTATTGTGGATTGTATAAACAAGATTCACACATGGCGCGTTTTTGTCGTAACTTTCCCAAAGTTTGTGCTCGGTCATAGGTCGTGGGTTCAAAACCCATGGATTCCAAAAAAATTTAAACTTGCCACACAACTGCTAACTGGGTGCCACGTGGATGCCCATGCCTGGGCCATGTGGCACCACCACATTTTCCTGAATATTGACAAGTGTCACTCTACCATTGGTCCAAGTTTTCATCTTCTGTCCAGTGACATGTTGCCACTTGTCTCTGCCACATTAGCATCATGAGATAGATTTGGTGACATCATGTTGATGTCATCATTGACTTTTTGCCAATTGACCTTTGACATTTTTGTTGTTTGAGAAAACAGCCAGAGTGTGATAACTCTTGCATACGAAGCCCAATTGAGAAAGTAAATATATGGCTGGAGTCAACGTGACAAGCCGGTCTCAATGGAATTGGTTTCACTCAATTCCAAGAACTTTCATTTTTTATAATTTTCTAAGCCTGGGGAGCCTCCTGGATCATTCCTCTCCATTTTGGAAGCTTTTGGACCACCAAAAGCCTTCTTTTACTCAGGTAATAAGTGAGGGTACTACCTCTCCACTTGTCCTGTATCATCCATCCTCTCTACTGGGACAATGATCACCTGACTAATCACAACAAACATGAAAACTAAGATACCATTGTTTACCAAAGTAATCATCAATTGCACAATCATCTACATTCTTTGTTGCAGTTAGCATCCATACACCACTGAATAGCAGCAAACTAATAAAAAATAGTAGACATGCTAATGAGAATGAAGCAACATGCTTCCCCTTTTGAACATGAACAATAATCAAATTATTCAGTTGAACCTCATGATGTACCTTCGGTGACACTTCATGACTGTTAGAAACATATGGACTCATCTCATGTTTAGCATCACGAACTTCCTGTTTTGTTATAGACGTAAGTGTTAAAATTTTTCTTGCATTTACCATTCTTTTTAACTGCCCTATAGTTGCAAAAGATCTGTCAGTTTTCATGCAATGAGCACGAACAATTTACTCCTTCCCAGCTTTCTTAAAGAAATATTTATTTTCCTCCTAGTAGAATATGGCTTTCCTATCATAAAGGTATAGGATTCCCAATAAAATTCCACATATGTACAGTGGCACTATATCAAGCTCTACTTCATCGACATAATTAGAAGTCATTTCAAACTTGATTTTATATTGCTTGGTTACTTGTAAATTATTATCACCACATATCCACCCCAATGGATATGGTCTAGAGTGTGGCTTTGTTTCAAGTCCCAAGTTATTTACAACTTCTTCACTGATTAGATTGGCTTGTGATCCACTGTCTACAAGAGTATCAATTTTAACATTATTTGTTATGACCCTTATGTGGAAAAGTTCACTCCTTTTACACTCATCATTTACAACAACTGATTTAGAAGAGCTAGTACTTGCAAAAAAAATTATACCTTGAATTCCCATAGCTACAACTTGTGTCTCATCACTGGAATCTAATCCAAGATCCACATTAATTGTCCCAGCTGTGGTATTCTTCCTTACTTAGTTAGCATACTTCTTTGGATTCATTTCATGATGCAAGATCCAACAATGATCTTCATCATGGCCTACCTTCTTGCAATGCTTGCAAGTAGGCTTCTCATTTCTTGTTGTGGTTGTCCTCTTCTCTTTCTCTTTCCTTTTCCCCGAATCATTTCTTTGCCAAGTATCTGTAGAAACACTATCACCAACATTCCTTTTACTTGATTCAATGTGAATGTCTTGTACACATACTTCATCAAAGTTAGACGGATTTAGCATAAGAATAGTATGCTTGAGATAAGAATGTAAACCACCAATATACTTTAGGAGTGTCTCTTGTGTATATAAAGGAATACCAAAATTTAATGTTTTCTTACAAAATATTTGAGTATATTCTTGTACACTTTGACCTTTATCTTTCCTTGAACCTTTCCAATTCATCATTTCTTGTTGCATGTATGCTAATGGATATAATTGTTTCTTCAAAGCAGTGATAAAATCATTCCAGGAAAAGATTGTTTTACCATTTTTATTGAGATCATCCTTAGTTTTTCTTTCCCACCATATGAGAGTTGTTCCTCCCAATTTGAGAGTTGCAAGTTGGATATTTGTTTCATCATCAACAATCCTTTGTATCCTGCAATAGACTTCTAACTGTCTCACCCAAATATCTATCTTTTCTGCATCTAATTCACCATCATAAGTGGGTAATTGAAACTTTACATATAACTTTAATAAAGGAATATCAGAAGAATGATGAGTTTTTTTAGGTTTCTTATCCTTGGAGGGATGTACACTTTCTTCACTTGTAGATGACGAGGATGAAGGAGAAGAAGGTTCCAAAGGTCCACCACCTCCAACTCCTCCTTTTGCTCTTACTAAAGATTCACCTTCTTCAACTTTTGGATTGCTTTGTTGTCCTCTTTCATGGTAAAGTTCCTCTACCATGGCTTTCATTAATTGAAATGACTCAAAGAAATCATCCTCATATGCAAAAGGACCTAGTTTTCTCGGTGAATACATCTCTTGTTTATGCGGTCTCCTTTGAATCTCTGTATTAAGAGCCTCAAGTTGGCCTTCTCCTCGCTTGAGTTTTTCTCTGGTGAGCATCCAATTCTTTCAATTCCTGTCAAAAATTCAAAACCAAATTCTATGATACCATGAACTTGATCCAAAAATGAAGGTATTACTGATAAATTGCAAGTTAGTTTAATGTACTTTATGCATCGGATCAATAAGAATGCGAAATACATAAACTCATTAACTAGTTGCGGAATATTAAAATGTGACTTTTACTTGATTCTTATTAATGATTAAAGAGATCAGCCATTGATAATCATGCTACAAATTAAGATAAGAGAACAACAAAACATAAAGAGAAATAGAAACAAGAACTTGTTAACGGAGTTCACCAATCGTTGGCTACATCTCCGGGCCCGCTTCCAAGTGAAGGACCTATTTATTGCTCTTTAAAATGCTCAAGTTCCCTTACAATGACTCTTTGCTATTACATAACATGTTTCAGATCTTTTGTGCAAGACCTCCTATCAAATTCCTCTCAAAATCATGGAAAATATGCCTCTCAAAACATGAGAAAAAAGGCCAAAATTTACAAGTTGCTCCTTCAAATACCTGCATAAAAGAGTCTCCCTAAAGCTTCAAAAAGCTCGGTTTATATAGTTTTCTGGCTCAGATGAGGAATCCCAACTTCCCTTGAAGATTTGGCCTCTTTCTGGGATCAAATCCCCCTCCAAATGGCCAAGATATCCTAAAAAAAAACAATTTCTGGTCATTAAATCTCTCATTACAGACATAAATTAAATAAAAATCCAATAAAAGGGTAAAAGAAAACCCACTTTCCAACATTAATATAAGGGATAAGCCCCCAAAATCAGGCGCGTGCCCTCTTTACATGGTCATATGCATACATATGGACAAGCGCCAGCCCTTTAGGCTACACGCTGGCCCTCTAGTTGCGCTAGCCCCCAGTTTTGGCGTGCTCTGCATGAAACCTTAGCCTAGAATGATCTGTGCTCTAAGGGATAGGCCACCGAACTATGCTTGTGGTTATATGGATGCACTGAGGTTCAAGGGATAGGCCCTATCCAAACCCCACATGTATAGTGGAGCACCTAAAATCATGTGTTGTGGTTGCATGGGTGGATAAGTCCATGGGCTGGGGCTTAGCCCCAACCCCCTTCCTCCTCCATTACAGATATATTACAACTTAAATAATTTTATTGTGGCTTGTATAAGCAAGATTCACACATGGAGCGTTGGTTGTTAGAACTTTCCCAAAGTTTGTGCTCGGTCATAGGTCATGGGTTCAAAACCCATAGACCCCAAAATTATTGAAACTTGCCACACAACTGCCGACTGGGTGCCACGTGGATACCCATGCCTGGGCCACATGGTACCACCACATTTGCTCAAATATTGACAAGTGTCACTCTGCCATTGGTCCAAGTCTGCATCATCTTCCCAGTCACATGTCGCCACTTGTGTCTGCCACATCAACATCATGAGATAGCTTTTGTGACGTCATGCTGAATTTTTGCCAGTTGACCTTTGAATTTTTAGTTGTTTCAGAAAATGGTCAGAATGCGATAACTCTCACATATGGAGCCAATTTGAGAAAGTAAATATATGGCCAGAATCAATGCAACGAACCAATCACAATGGAATTAGTTTCACTCAATTCTGAGAAATTTCATTTTTGATAATTTTTTGAGCCTGGGGAGCCTCTTGGATCAGTTTGTTAGGGTCATATTTATCATATTTTTGTTGTTTCAGATTTTAAGACCCGAGCTCCCATTTGTTTTGGTTCTTAAATTTTTGTTTGATTTTAACAACATATCGATAAGCAACACCGAGTGATGAGATTCCCAGAAAATCCATTTTAGTTTGGATGTATCTGTGTAGGGCCCCATGGTATTTCAGAACCAAATGTCATTCAGAGTATTTGATACCTATCTTGGTGCACAAGGTATGGAAGGTACTAGTGAACTTCAAAATTGCTTGGCCCCTCTCTTACCGCAATGTGGTCCATCTCATGTACTGGTCTTCATAGTTGCCAACAGGGTAATACTGTTCCTTTACCGCATCCACAAAAAAATCCCAAGTGGGATCTGCCCCATATATTCTGGACACCTTTGTGGAACTTTTCTCCCAATAAGTTTCCCAACAATGTTTGACATGGGGGAGAGCCTTAAGGAATGCGAAGGTGATCTTTTCCGTGTCGGAGAAATTATGAACAAAGAAATAACCTTTTAGTAGATTTAACCATTTTTCTAGGGCATCCGCATCTATCTGTCCTTCAAATATGGGAATATCAAAATTAACTTGTACCTTGAAAGGCGATGTGCTTCCAAAGTGGTCGCTTGATGAAGATGCGCCTGCTTCTATCGATAGGCATTGAAGGATGTGGGAAAAATTCTCCATCATTTCATCCCTCTATCGCGTGAGAGCTTGCTCAAGCAACAGACGAATAGAATATTCTTCCCCGTCGTTTTTCTTTTCTTCCACCATGGAGGGTTTCTTGGGCATGCGAGAGAAATTTTCCTCAAGAGAGACAAGCTCGAGACCCAACTTGCTATCCTCGGACCTTGTTGGGGACATGCACTGAAAAACGATCAAGAGTAGCCTGCTTTGATACCACTGATCCGAATTATTTTTGAGAACGAAATGAAATCATATATATTACAGTGAAATGCACATAAATATTGCCATAAATAGAGAAATACAGTAATACATGGTTTCTATTAATGAAAAAATGTACAGAGACTGTAAAAATACGTAGTAAAAGACTTGCTAGAATGGTGGCAGCTTATCTCTGAGAAGATATGTGACAACTACTCGCATTCACAAGAAGATAATTTACAATGAGTCTCCAAAGGCCTTTTTAACATAAATAAAAATCCAAAACCCTAACCTCGAAAGATGAAAATCCAAAAGGTTTTCGGGCCTCGATGGGGGTAGTTGATATGTCAACTTCTCAGGGGCGTAAATTTTGCATACAATCTCTATTTGGGGCACTCGATACACCATTGGAAAGGTCTAACCGAGAAGAACGATTTTCAACTAGTCTAGTTTAGTGCCTCTGCTAGTCGCTCAGACCCAAAATCCCCCAAAAAAGTTGTTTAGGGCCTCAAAATGACCCCGAAAGTTTGGAACCCAAAAAACTGTGAAGGTGGAAAACTGTTTTTCAAGCCAGTGGAATAGGTGGATGGCCACCGATATCCACCTAGATCAAGAAAAGAGGTCCAAAGGTCAAATATTACCTACAATAAAAAACCAAGGATAAGCATATATGGACCATCCCCAAGGTAGGCATACTCAGACTCCGAAGGGTATCAAAGCATGGCCATCAAACAATACACTGCAGATCTATGACATGAAATACAAGACCATGATAATGAAAGAATACACAGAGGATCCATGGCATCAATAAGATCATAGCCACAAGAAAATACAATGTGGATCTCTGTCACAAAATATACATTAGGAAGACAAATATCACTAAGGAAAGTGCCTCGAAGTACTCAAAGTAATCAGATACAAGTGATATACTCCATCACAACTTGGAAGGGGATGTTGTAAAGGAATGATGTATCCTCAATCCCAAGGTATTTGTCCCAAACCCAGATGGTATGAATCTGCAAAAGGAAAATATATGAGATAATGTTGAGTATGGTAGACACTTCCTGATTACTAGTCATCGGTGTATACCATTAACAGACACAAGGGGACCCACCGATGAGAAATATGGACCCCAAGGTACCTAGTAAAATATAGCGAGTGTGAATAGAGGATCTAATGTTGAACACTCATAGAATAAATCGACCAGGATTAAATGATGATAACCCATTTTTAATCTTGAGGAGACCTTCCATTAAGGATTGAAATCTCTAAGGTACTAGCTGGTTTCTATATCCCTCTTCTAGATAATTTGTTGAAATTGATAGGAATATATTCGTCGAAGGGGGGACTTAATGTATCCCCCATCAATTAACACTAAACATACACCGATAGATGATGTGAAGAAAAAGTATCACCAAGTACAAATGACACAGGGATGTACGACTCAAAAATTCACTAGCAAATTTGGGTCATTTTGCGACGGCTATTTCGACGCTCTTGCGACGTTATGTCATGGAATTTGCAACGAATATGGACTCTCTGAAACATCATTTTGTGTCACGTGGCAATTGCGATGAAATTTAATAAACTTCGCAAGAGCGACGCCCCTAGGGAACTTATCACAATTCCGAAAAAAAAGAAATATCGTTGCCAATACGACAATTTAGGAAAAAATGTGAAACCAACATTTCATCTCAATTGCGACGAGCCTTGTGACGAAAACTTTTATTGTTTACATAGAAAAATTATTGCAGCTATTTAAGTTGTCATCGCAATTGCGAAGACAACTTTTCATTGTTTACATAGAAAAAGTGTTGCAACTATTTAAGTTGTCATCTCAAGTGCGATGACAACTTTTCATTGTTTAAATAGCAAAACTGTCACAGCTATTTAATTTGTTGTCGCAAGTGCGACGACAACTTTTCGTTGTTTACATAGCAAAACGATCGCAATTATTTAAGTTGTCGTCGCAGGTGCGATGACAACTTTTCATTGTTTGCATAACAAAATTGTCACAACTATTTAAGTTGTCATCGTACTTGCGACAAAAAATTTTGTTGTTTATATTGCAAAACTGTCACAACTTTTTAATTTGTCGTCACAAGTGCGACGAACAATATTTATTTAAAAAAAAATTTAAAAATTAAAAATTTATTTGATTTAATATTACCATTTTAATATTAATATTAATACATGATGCAAATGCAGAGCTTAATGATCTTATTAGAAGAGTTTATCAGATAATTAAGGTGCAACAGACCAAAGAACAAGTGAATGAGAGATTCCAAGAATATCAAAATAAGATGAAAATTATTTTTGATAGAAGAGTTAAAGAGATATTTTCCTCTTTTACTCCATGAGATTTGGTGCCACATCAATGTTACCAAGGAAGAAGATGGTAAAGTCAAGGATATTAATGGAATAGGGCATCAAGGAACAAATATGCGATAAGATATTATCAAATATTTAAGGAATCAAAGGAAAGGAAGCTATCAAAGAATGACATTGAAAAGAACTAAATATGGATGGATGAATAATCATTTTGTATAAGAGCATAAATATAAGTAACTCAATTACTTGGTTTCATCACATGCAAAAGATTTAGCCACAAAGATTTTACGATAGTTTTTCAAATAGGGGTACTTATGGTATGACCCAATGGGGGGTATATATGGGGTTGAATGTATATGTAATTGGATTGAATGCATATGTGAAACATTTGAAAATATGATTTGGATATATGGATGTACTTGGGTTATTTGGAGGAATTTGTTCCTAACTATAAGGAAGTTGTGCTCCATACTCACATTTGGCGTATACTGTGTATATTGATTGAGCATGTTATTTTGAGTATTTGGACAATAACTCTTACTTACCCCATGGATTTGCCTTCTAGATATATACTAAGGGCAATTGGTTTACATGGTGTAATCAACAAAAACTGAAATCAATTCTATAATTGTCATGTTTCTTGTTAGTTCAAACAATATTTTTCTTGACAAACATTATCTTGTTAAAGTGTTGCCATCCTCTTTATTTGGTCTTCTTGAAGTCATTGTGCATTTTTCTCTAAAAGAAGGTTTCATTTTTAATAAATCTTATTCTGATTATAATATGAATGAACTTTTCTTAATAGCCAAGCTTGTATGGAGATGATTTCATTCATTTTGGAGAGTGGTAGTTTATGTTCCTAATATTTCTTTATCCCTAAGACCAATATATGGCATGCCCATTATATTGTTTCCATGCTTTGACTACAATGCACACCAACCACCCAACTTAAATTCACATCAAACCAAGGTTGTGAGACTTGGGATTGACGAAAATTCAGCGAGTTTGGGATATGGAAAAAATTGGCAACTCAGCAAAAATTAGTTCAAAACCGTTCAAATAGAAACAACACTCAGAATATAGAAAATTTTGTGCAGAAAAAATCTTAATGACATTTCCATCCTTAAAATCTATAAAGCGATAGGTTTTCCATCAATTCATCTCATCAAATATGATAACAAAAAATATGGCACTTAAAATTATCCTCAAAAACTTAAGCATAAATCAAATAGCTTGCATGAGACTATGACATCTTTGTAATGAATTCATTCTAGGTGGTGTTTCAGGTTGTTTGTGCCCCCCCTTTCATACTGTGGTTATAGTGTTTGCACTTGAGCTTCTTGTCATCATTCGATTCAAGTTTGAAGGCATGTTCTCATGCTTTATCAAACCACCTTTTGGACTTAGGAGCCATGGTTAGTAAAGATTCAATACAAAGAAGATAAGAGTATATCACTATAGGTTGATTTCTGAATTAAAAATGAAGATGAAATCTCCAAAATCAATTTTGCTGAAAATCAGAATACTTTCTTCAAAATCAGAATGCAATTGAAACTGAAGATCTAACATGTATATATCTTGTCTCTCCACCTCCTATTCGGTCTTCATCCCACAAATACAAGTGTTATCAAGACTCCAACTGAACCCCAAACAAGAATAACACAACCTACTAAAAAACGTTGATGACGTGGTAGGTATGAATGGGCAACTGACTCTGTAGGTGACTGGGTTGATGACTGGAAAATATGGCCCATTCATAGGGTGACACGTGGCCCAATTTTTGGGCACCATGTGGCAACTCGAATTTGGCCAAAGACGGTTGGGTAAAAGTTTGTTCCACCTCTGGGGGAATTGAAACTGTGACCTCCGGGTAAGGCAACGGACTAGAAACAATGCACTAACCAACAAGGCATGTGTGTTCCTTTTTTATATAAATGGGAGGAATTGCATTTAACTTCAGATTGGGTGCGAAGTTTGGGATAATCCCCAGTCGGGGGGGGGCTATCCACGCGACCATAGGCGCTAGACCAGGGGGCCAGGTAGAGGATAAGGAGACAACTCTTGGCCACATGGAGCGCCATGCGACCAAGGTCCCAGAGAAAGAGGGTTAGTGCAAATTTTTGCCAAAATATGGGTTTTTCACCTTATTATTAGGTTTATTCATGATTTATGTTGATTTTATGGTTTTTTGGCCATATCTTGGTGGATATTGGGCCAAATTGAGTGCCACGTAAAGTGGGATGTTAGGATTTGATCCCTCTACCTCATGGATATATAAACTAAGCCACTGTGAGGTTTTACACAAGAAATAAGCAACAAAGAATCTTGAAGCCAAGGTCAAGTAGTCTTGAGCAGTGCAAAGTAGCTGAGCTTTGGAGGTAGTTTCCGGGAGTTCTATCACTCCATTTTCAGTATCGTCTATCGCATCAGGTTTATGAGATAGAGCAGAATATAGTTAGTCAGTTAGAGCTCTATATGACGCAATTTGAATGCAGATTGTA
Organism: Picea engelmannii; assembly: GCA_009831015.1. Lineage (NCBI taxonomy): Eukaryota > Viridiplantae > Streptophyta > Pinopsida > Pinales > Pinaceae > Picea > Picea engelmannii. The sequence continues at coordinate 649,999 of ML787434.1, read as the reverse complement.
AAGCATTGAATATTGAATAGAGAAATCCTCCCTCACTGAAGACAAAGGCCCAGAGATGTAGGCGAGATTGTTGAACTCTATTATCAACTTCTTATGGTCAATTTGTTGATGGTTTGCATTATTGTGTTATATGTTATTGCTCTTAATTATTCAAGTCTTTTTTGTTGTCATATTCACATGCACATTCAGAAAAAGGTCTTGATTAAATTGAGGTTATAGTGTAATTTCTAAGCCTTCAATTTTCAGATCAATACCATTGGAAAAGGTCCATATCAACCTGAAATTTTTGTAGAGAATCCAAAAAGTAGGCATGGAAATAAACCAGGAAGGAATTGAATAAATCCAGAGGGCTTTAGAATGGGGATGTTGAAATAGGGAAAAATCCACTATTTCGGGCCACTTTTTAGGGATTTTTGGGATTTTCAGAGGAGGAAAAGGGTCCCTAGATGGAAGATCTAGAAACATTTATTTACTTGAATGTTTGTATAATCATCAATAATTTTTTTATTTTTTTTAGTGAAGTTTCTCTATAAGTGCATAGTTTGGGAGATAGCCAGTTTGGCTAAAAATATTTCAAGCATGGAAAAAGGGTTGAAAAAGGGAAAAGTTGTCATTTCCATATTGCCGCAGTATTTGACTAGAGCATTAGGATGAAAATATGAGAGTTGTTAAGAGTTCCTTGTAATAATTTTTATCTGTGTCTAATACAAAATTTTCTCTAGTTCCTAACATATTTACTTCTACAAGTGGTAGAAGTTGGTGTTTGAAATTAATTGCACTAGAATGAAAAATGTACAAAAAGAGTAAATCAATGATATTCATATGACTATAAATTTATGCTCAAAGCTCATATTTGGGAAAGAAAGTAGTCATTATAAATTTTTTGGATAGAATAATCCATATATGCACCCATGGTTGTGATTTGAGTAGCTAAACTTACAAAAAATTAGAAGGAAGATGATTGCATACCTTAAAGGGAAAACTTGTGCATATGTTTCTAGAATTCTAAAGTATAGTTTATAGCTAAAAAATGTTATTTTATACACATTAATCAAAAGATTAAGGTTACATATGGAACACATAAGGTTTAGAATGAGGTCTATATATATGTGGAATATGCAAGAGAAATCTATGTATATGGGAAAAGACAGGGGTAATTCTTCAAAATAAGCATGTGATTTCTTTAGGAAGCTACAAGAACAAGACATGTAGACTCAGTGAGCAATATGAAAGATATCCAATGAAATTTTTATGTGAGAAAATAGTTCTATATGAAATATGTTCATATCAAATGTGGATGATGAGTAAGAAAGACCATTTGGAATTCATGATATTGCATGTGTAGTAGGTACACATGGGGATGAAAAGCGTGGGAATCTGAAAAGAGGTTTAAATAGTAGGTAAAAGGGTTTCAACCTTGGTATCAAGGATGAGGAGAGACAATCAAAGGAAGAGTTTTATTTTAAGGATTATTCACAATGATATCAAAGGCCAAGCAAGAAGAATGTTAAGATATGATTTAGGTTCAAGTAGGTAAATTGAGAAATTAGGAAGTTAGTCTTCTGATAAAGACTAGGGCCGTAATGCATATATGAGGGTAAGGTGCAGTGTCTCCAAGAATTATTCTATCAGTAATTAGAGTAGTGCATCCCCTATGTTATAATTCTTAGTGGAAATAGGGTGCACGAGTAAATCACTTAGTGGATGAGAGAGTGCAATGTACATTATGTGCAGATTTTCTCTACATGGATGAAATTAGACTCCAATGAGAGGAAATCCATAAAAAATAATTAACTTTAAGAATTGGACAAATCCCATGAATAGTTGAGATAAGTGCAAAACAACATCATAGATGGATGCCAATCCACTTGGAGTATATTGCATCACTCAAAGAACTATGACAACAATGAAAGGGAATTGTTGATGCATATAGAGAATTTTGAGTACAGTTCATGGGTACTGAGTGTATTTCCAAGGTAGAATGGGATGACATGTCAAGAAGAACACCAATAGAGAACATGCTTAATGAGATGAAGAAAGGTATTTAAAATTGAGTAGAGACTTGGATAGTAAAAGGTATTAGAAAAGATGACATAAAAGGAACATTTCAGAATGTTGAAATGCCAATCAATGAGAATGGTATTTCAAGACTGGTTTGGTTAATGAAATTGGGAGTGGCTAACTCTATTTTAATGTTAATATTTAGCTGGATTAGTGCATATTAGAACACTATGAATATTGATATTTTTAGCCTAGGATATTGCGACATAATTATTTGCAAAAAAAAGTAGTTGTGAGGTGGAAAAACTAGTGGATCCAATGGCTAGAAATGCATAATGGCCAAGTGGGGGCTTGGTTATAAGGTTCAAAAGAGGGATAAATGATGCAAATATGAGTAGAATGGAAGAGCAAAAAGTAGCAAGGATCTATGTGAATTCAAGGACAACCATATACAATACAACAAAACAAAACAAATAAATAAAGATGAAATAGATATGCATTGGAGTGCATATTGGAAGGGATGGGTGATGCATATGATAAATCTAGAATGCATGTGCATGAAATAGGCATGATGATATTGAATGATAAATGAATATTGATGTGCATTTGTGAATATGTATATGCATAGACATGTAATGGCATGGGAATAGAATAAGAGTAGTCTGTTGATATATATAAATGAAGTATTGATGTTGTGATATTTGAATAAGATTAATGATGGATTGTGTATCCAAAAAATTGTGTAAAGCATGGTTGACTATATTTTTGATGTTGTTGCATATGAAAACCATCCATGTGAATACAATGAGGATGGTTAGATATTGATAAACTGGTCAACAAAAGGAAGCTTGCAAGCTGCCACAACAATATCAGCTAGTCAGGTAGCATCAAGTAAATTGATAACAACCATGCATGTATGCATTTGGGGTTGTTATGATGCATAAATTCTTAAGAGAATTGAGGTAAGAATTCCCTTAGTCAAATTTTAATATTTGAAATTAATGTAAAGGTAGAAGGCCTTGAGTACACACATGCTATGTGATGATTGAATGCATTTATGATAAATTTAATTGCATATTGTGTTATATTGGTTATGAGAACATAACCAAGATTAAGTCAGGATATGTTACTCCTATTCTAGTACAAATTCCATTAGAAATGGTCATTTGTGAGGCCATGATGTAGTTGGAAATGGAAGGTATATAGTTCCATACAAGTGTATGATGGTTTTCCCTTTGTATAACTGATGTTTGGGCTACAACCTCTTTGTTGACATGAGAGAGCACTGAGAGAATTATATTCCTAGTGTTGTGTATGGGTTGAAGAGGAAGATATCCAAATGATTGGATAGGTAAATGGGAAAGAGTTTGGATAATGTGTTAAAATGTAAGATATACGTTCCTACTCACATGATGGAATACATGACGGTGGATATATGGTATTTTGAAGTCAATGAAATGATGCATTGTGTAGATGTGGCCATGGATATGTAATATACCAGATATAAAAAGTATGCAGAACAAAAATAAAATACTAGAAATGGTAGAATAACAACAATATAACAAGAAGAATCACCACAATAACACTGAAATGATATAAGAATAACAACATAAATATCACTTTGATTCTGAGAGCAATGTTCATGGGCCTCTTCGAGGGGGAAACCTCCAGTCAAACATAGATCTATTACAATAATATCCAAGCTAGGGTTCTCATACCCTTGACTCCTATTTATACTAAATATGTCTATCAAAAGAAGAATCTAGAGGAAGATCCTTCTCGAAGTGGAAGCTTCTATTAGGTCTTCTTACATTCGACTTATTCTATTTTATTGTAAGGCCTTATTAATATTGACCTTTATTACATCCGAATATATTGTTCTACCTATGTGCAGGTTAGGACCCTAACATGTCCTCCCCCTTAAAAACAACCTTGTCCTCAAGGCTTGAGATGTGGAAACTATTGTAGAATGGTAGTTGGTTCCCAAGTGGCATCTGTTGGGGTTGTATCTTTCCACTAGACTAACACTTCCTTGATGGTTCTCTAACGCAGGCAACACTCACGATGGTCCAAAAATGCTTATGGTTGTAGCTAAATGGATCCTTCTTCGTCTAAATTGGGGAGGTTGGTTTGAATTTGGGACTTAGTTCCAATCACCTTCTTTAAGAATGAAACATGAAAAACAGGATGTAACTTAGAATGAATGGGGAAAGCTAACTGATAGGCCACCTGTCCCACATGCTTGAGAACAATATAAGGACCATAAAACTTGGGCACTATCTTCTGACAATGCTTGAACTTGAGGGAATTTTTCTTGTAAGGTTGTTGTCGAAGAAACACCTGATCCCCTTCTGCAAATTGACATTCAGAGGGACCTTGATCGGCTTGTTGCTTCATGTGATTCTGTGCCATGACCAAATTCTCTTTGAGGGTACAAAGAATAGCCTCGCGAGCTGTAAGCGTTTGGTCAACCACCTGGATCTTCAAGACACCCGATAAGTATGAGAGAATTGGAGGTGGCTTTTGTCCATATACCACTTCAAAAGGAGTCATGCATGTAGTTGTATGGTATGAAGTGTTGTACCACCATTAAACTAGGGGTAACCATTGAGCCCACTAATTTTTCTTTTCCAAGGCAAAACACCTCAAATATGTTTCCAAACACTTGTTGACAACTTCCATTTGACCATCAGTATGGGGATGATAAGCTGTGCTGAGATGAAATTGGGTGCCTTGTAGCTTGAACAGTTCTTGCCAAAAATTGCTGGTGAAAGTTGGGTTACGATCATAAACAATAGAAAGCGACATGCCATGAAGCTTGAAGACCTGATCAATGAAAAGTTGAGCCACCGTGGTTGTTGTAAATGGGTGTTGAAGAGCACAAAAATGAGCATACTTGGAAAGGTGATCAAAACCACCATGATGACTGATTTATTTCTCGATTTGGGTAATCCTATAATAAAATCCATAGAGATATCCCTCCAAATAGCAGGTGGAATCAGAAGCAGTTGTAGTGTGCCTGAAGATTTCACTATTTCTCCTTTGTTGTGTCGACACAAATCACATTTAGTGACAAAATTATGAATCTATTGTTTCATACCATCCCATAAAAAAGAACATTTGACCCTGTCATAGGTTTTGGTAAACCCAGAGTGCCCAGCTGTGGGTGTAGCATGAAGCTCAAAAAGTACCGTGGATTTAAGTTTTGATTATTTACTTAAATACAAATGGACTTTGTATTGAAGCTCATCATGGAGCCAAGAGTACCCTGGGGAAGTTGAAGCATTGGACTGCAATTGTTGGATCAGATGCGAACGTTTGGGATCGTGTGGCCATTCCTAGCGAACGGCTTGGAGCCAATCTGGTACAATGAAGGAAAGAGAAAAAAGGGATCCATCATCTTCATATTTTTGGGAAAGTGCATCCTCAACCACATTGTCTTTGCCTTTCCTGTAAATGATCTCATAATCATATCCAAAGAGCTTAGTCACCCATTTTTGTTGCTCCAGGGAGGAAATGCATTGTTCCAGAAAATACTTGAGGCTTTGATGGTCTGTCTTAATTTGGAAGCGTTGCCCTAATAGATAATGGCACCACAGATCAACAACATGAAAAATAGCCAACATTTCCTTTTCATAGATTGATTTGCCCAGATTTCTTTCAGATAGTTTCTTGTTGGTAAAGGCCAACGACCAACCCTCTTGCATAAGGACATCACCAATTCCTTTCCTTGAAGCATCGCATTCTAGGACAAAGGTCTTTGTGAAATCAGGAAGGGACAAGAATGGAGTGCTGCACATGGCCATCTTCAATGTTTGAAAATATTGAGTAGCTATTGGAGTCCAAGTGAAAGAGTTATTTTTTAGGAGTGTCGTGAGAGGTGCTGCAATCTTTCCATAATTCTTAACAAACTTGCGATAATAACCTGTTAAGCCTAGAAATCCATGCTAGCTTTTGAGAGGATTTTAGTTGAGGCCATTCTTCCATAGCTTCAATTTTTTTAGGATCCACCTTGATGCCATCCTTGCCAACTAGATGACCCAAGTACTCGACTTCTGAGGTGCCAAAAGCACATTTATATTGTTTCAGGAAAATTTGGTGCTGAGAGAGTAGATGGAGAACTAGATCCACATGAGAAAGATGTTATGTCCAGGTTTTTCTATAGATGAGGATATCATCAAAGAAAACTAAGACAAAATGATGAAGAAAAGGATGAAAGACATGATTCATGAGGCTTTGGAAGGGGGAGGGGGCATTACACAAGCCAAAGGGCATGACCAAAAACTCATAGTGGCCCTCATGAGTTATAAAGGTAGTCTTGGGAATGTCTAACTCTTTCATACGTATCTGGTGTTATCCAAAACAAATGTCAAGTGTAGTAAAGAACTGGGTGCCACTCAATTCATCCAAGAGGTCATCAATGACCAGAATGGGAAATTTGTCTTTAATCGTAAGTTTGTTGAGGGCCTGAAAGTCAGGACACATTCTCCAAGAACCTTTTTTTTTCAGGACCATGACCACCAGAGAAGATTAGGGGCTCATAATAGGGCGGATAATGCCTGCGTTAAGGAGTACCTGGACCATTTTCTCAATTTAATTTTTTTGGGAAAAGGGGTGAGGATACGAACGAATATTAGGAGGAAGGCTTCCTGGTACAAGGGGAATGGAATGATCATGAACACCATGGGAGGGAGGGAGTCCCTAGGGAGTGGAAAAGACCACTTGATGTTTAGAAAGGATGGATTGGAGGTCTTGCGGCACCAAGGGTGTCTCTGTGGCTTGTATGGCATGTAGTTGGGCAACAACATCAGAATGACCTTTTTTGAGCAACTTTTCCATGTGATGGGAACTAATGATCTCAAGTGAACCGACATTGATGCCTTGGAACTTATATTGTTGGCCCTTCTAGTCAATTTGCATGGTTAATTCCTTAAAATCCATGAGAATGGGACCCAAAGTCCTTAGCCAGTCTTCACCCAACACAATGTCACAACCACCCATGTTGATAGCAAACATATGAGATTTCAGGTGGTAGTCACCAATTTGGAGACACACATTTTCACAACGCCCTCCACATTTCATGGAGCCACCATTGGCAATCATGATTTGGAAATTATTGACTGCATGGATGTAGAAATGAGTTTCTTGGGCAATGTGGCGATGAATAAAATTATGGGTGCTTCCACTATCAACCAGAATGATTACCTTCCTATGCTTGATGTAACCGATTAGCTTGAGGGTTTGGGCAGCAGAGAAGCCAGTGAGAGAATTTAGGGAAATGATCAGTTTGACTTCAGGAGGGTCTGAGCGAGGGGTGATGTCATTGTTTTTAAGTGACTCAGACACAAGGGGAGTTTCAATCTCCTCTTCCGAAATATCCTCCGAGATGGCCATAAAAATATTTTGTTCCTTACCACTTGTGGCCCGAGAAATATTTGTCATCACAATTATAACAAAGGTCTTTGAGTTTGTGTTCAACCATTTCAGACCTGGTCAATTTTTGGATCTTTAGTGGAGCAGAGAGAGTAGTGGGATTTACTGGTTTAGTGCGAGGGATAAAGGAGGTTTTCCGGTTTTGAGAAGATACAACCTGTTGTGATTCTTTAGCTCTTTTAGTCACTTCCACCCAACTCTGAGGGAAAGCCATGAGGACATGGGCCCAAATATCATGCTAAAGGACACTGATAAAACACTCTCAGAAAAGGCATCAGGCATGCCCTCTATCCAAAAAGACAGGTGCTAAAAAGTAGCTATAAAGTCTTCCATTGTTCCTGTTTGTTTCAACTTTGTCAAATGGCCCAAATGGTTGGTTTCAGTGTCAAAGAATTCATAAATCTCTGCCACAAAGTGTGTCCAAGAAATATACCCTTGACGGGAAGTTTTTCTCCATTGCCACCATTGCCAACGTTCTTGATCTAGATGGAGAACACCATACCAGAGTTTGGCCAAGTCATCTGTAATGTCATATAAAGAGAATTAATGTTCCATTTGGGTTACCCAACCAATGGGATCCGAGCCATCAAATTTGATCACATCCACCCGTGGAAGGCGTAAGTCACGTTGAAAGTGATGGTGCTAAAAGTTATGGGAATGAGAGGAAGTTTCAGCTTGAATATGTGGAAGTGGGTCAGATACAAGGTTATCTGTAGGGATATGCAACTTGGTGTAGAGCATCAAAAAGATAGATTCAATCTAGGTGGTCAGGTCTTGTTTGATTTCCTCCATTGAGGATTGCATGGTTGTATTGATGGCGACAAAATTGGCACTGAGTTGTTTCACTTCTTGTTGGGTCTTGATGAGATTAGATTGCAAGGTATTGAAGCGAGCTTCCAAGTCTTGGCTACGAGTATGGGCCATGATGACGAGGGAACTGAAATGGGGTGGGTGGGGTCAATTTTTTTTTCCGAAAAATGATATGTATGAATGTGATAAGGGTGAAGAGATGAATCCAATGGAATAGGTCTCAAATAATGGTGAAAAAATTTCCAGACTTCGTTTTTATTTTTTATAAACCTGCAAAGTTATACTCTAGTCCAAAGAATACTACAGTGATGAAATTCCCAAATGCTTAACTAGGAATAAATGTATAGTGATTTGGAAACCTGAACACAGTTGTGTGGCAATAGATATTGTCTGTTTTAATTTGTTTATGTTTCTGTCCCCCAAGGTTAGGTATTCAAGGGTTCTACAAACAAGGGTTTTCCTTGTGCTATAGCTCTCCGATATATGTGCGGGTTCCAACAGTAGTACTTGGCCCAATATCTTAGGGCACTAACTAAGGAGGATAGACCGTGCCCTTAGCCATACTACCTAACTACCCAGGTACTAGAGAGTATCTTCCCAAGTGTTGTTCTCGGGGGAACTAGAACAGTTAGGCGACCAATCAGTTTATTTAAGAGGGCTTCAGGAAATCTAGGTTGATCCGTACACAGGTGTTGTCTGATGCGCTACCACTCGAAGGGGTACCAAAAAGGGTTACAAGGGTGGCCAACATATGTACGCTTAAGTACCACTTGTATTTCCTACGTGTATGAATCCCTCAACTGCGGGTTTATGCATGTAATGACAAATATCTGTGAATTAAAGATGTCAGAATACGTATCTACCTTGAAAAAATTTAACCCACAATTTATGCCGAGGAAAGTGCTCTGATACCACTTGTAATATCCCAGATATAAAAAGTATGAAGAATAGAAATAAAATGCTAGAAATGGCAGACTAACAACAATATAACCAGAACAATCACCACAATAACACTGAAATGATATAAGAATAACAACATAAATATAAATTTGATTATGAGAGCACTGTTCATGGGTCTCTTCAAGGGGGAAACCTCCAGTCGAGCAGAGCTCTATTACAATAATATCCAATCTAGGGTTCTCATACCCTCGGCTCCTATTTATACTAAATATGTCTACCAAAAGAAGCATCTAGAGGAAGATCCTTCTAGAAGTGAAAGCTTCTATTAGGTCTTCTTACATTCGACTTGTTCTATTTTATTGCAAGGCCTTATTAATATTGACCTTTATTATATCCAAATATATTGTTCTACCTATGTGCGGGTTAGGACCCTAACAGGGCATGAGAACATTTCTCTTATTTGTGAGTATTGTATGATTGCATTATGAAAAACTTGGTGTGATGGTAATGCATGTAGAATGAATGATAGTTTCATTCTAGATAATATGATTGATGATTGAATGAAATTTTTAATGTGAATAATGGTTGGAAATGATGGAATTGTTGGTAAAATACAAATCTGAGATCATTTCATGAACAGTTGTAAATGTTCATGAATGCTAACAATGTTTTCGGTTGAATTAGAGTTGAGAAAATGAAGGAAGAATGGTATTATATATAGCATGGATGTAAGCCCATAAAGGAGACTGATGCTTGTTGCTATGAACCAAACATAATGAGTAGAAATCCCATGCCTGAGAATTTTTTATTTTTTTTTGTATAAAACAGATTTGGCAATTATAATTGAAAAATGTTATGATATGTTAAAAATTTGTGTGGTTGAGTGAAAATTGATAAACATTGCAGGTGGAGTGGTATTGTATATGGAAAGGACATTATCCATAAGGAAGGATAACATCTACAACTACAAGAGCCAAATATAATGAGCAAAAATACTCACGCTTGGGAAATTTTGTTTTCCTGTATAAAATAGATTTGAAAAATTTGTAATTGAAATTGTATGATGATGTCTCTTATTGACTATATGCATATGGTGTATATGGGATGATTTCCACAGGTTACATATTTCTAGTGGAAGTTTAGCAAGAAGTTGGCATCCATCTGCATAGAAACACCTTGGAAAATGATGGATCGCCCGAGGAACTATATGACAGTGAAATGGATGCCTTAGCCTAGAGGGTGAGTACAACATGAAGAAGCAATGTGTTAGGCTTGTAAAAGAAACAATTTTTTAGTCTTGTAGAAGAACTAGGTTGTTAGTCCTGAAGAGTGAACTCTATTGTGAGTTACATCATCGAAGAAGCCGATTGTCAAGCTTGAAGAGTGAACTCTTGTGTGATTTTCACTGTAGTAGAAAAGTTGTTATTGGTTATTTCTTGGTAGTTCTTCCTAGCAGTGAGTCCCTTGAGATCCAAATAGTGATATTTCTAGTCACCCATGCCAGAGAGACCCCGATAAACAAATGGTTCAACTCGATGAACTAAGGATGGTGAAGGGAGCACATTCCTTGGGTAAACCTTGATAAAAGAATGGTACATTCCTTGGGTTATCCATGATAAATGAATGATACATTCCTTGTGTTGGTTAGGTGAATAAGAAGAGAGTTGGTGGAAATCGAGATAGCTATGGGAGAATGCCAATGGATTATGTATATCTTTTGGGCCACGGTGCCTTTGTATCTATGATTTTGGGCCAGGGCGCCTATGTATTTATGATTTTGGGGGCCAGAGTGCCTATATATTCATGTTAATGGGGCCATAGTGCCTACGTAATTTTGTTTAGGCTAGAAAGCCTATGTGATATTGAGATATAGAGCCTATATGCTGATTAATTGTCGGGGAGCCAGAATTGTAAAATGAAATTACACCTATATGGTGTTTTTCACTGATGATAGTGAAAAAATAAGGGGGAGGGGAATGTAACATCCCTAATTTTAATCCCCACAAATTATAATGTAATGGTATAAATGTGAATTAGGTTGGTGAGCTGATGTGTTTGGGAGAAGAGCTTGTATTGATTTAATGTGGTCGGGGGAAAAATCGGATATTATGAACATTTAAATAATTAATAAAATAATAATCGCTAGCTATGATATGAAAGAGTTGAAGAACAATGGGGGGGAGTTGATTCCATAAGAGAGAGGGGTCAAAGATGGATTTTATTCATGGGTATTAATCCAACCCATATACCTAAATTGTTATCTTTGTGTAAACCTTTTATTTTTTGTTGAATTTTCCCAAAGAGAATCATTTATTTCATGTAAGAGGGTGGGTGTGAGGATTCACATCCCATAGTTATTGGGGAGCATGGGGATGGAGTACAATAAACATTGGGCAGAGTGAGTAGTCAACTGAATTGGGGAAAATGAAATTCGTATGGAGAAAGGAGACAATTTTTGCATGCAATGTTTGGGTATCAAAGGAAGATCCCATGATATGCTTGAAGTTAGCTATTGTTTAGCTATGTGTTATGCTAGAATTGATGCCTATGTTCTTGTAAAACAATTTTTAATCCTATAGTGAGTTTCATGTTGAGGAAATGGATCATGTTAAGAACCAACTATCAATATAACAAAGAAAAACCTCAGAATAAGTACTCAACGCCTTGAAAAAGAGAGAAATTTAGATAATAAGCCTCTTCGAGGGGGAAACCTCCTTATGCCCACATAAATGTACAATTACAAGATGATTCCAAATGAAAATGTCTCCTTGGTATATATAGGAGAGTAGGAGGTATAATTACAACTAATGGAATAAATCCGACATAAATAAAATAGCATTACTAATGTAATATGACCCAATTAAGGGGTAATGAGCCACTATTTAGGGATTAACCTGCCCCTCCCCCTGGGACAAGTGTTGTCCACAACGCTTGAGTAACTCTGGATGCTTATGTATAAAAGACTCATCTTCCCAAGTGGAATCTTCAGCTGCTAGTTTCCTCCATTTAATGAGATACTTTGAAATGGATCTATTCCTCAGCTGGCGAATTCTTGTGTCAGTGATGGCTTCCGGCTCCAATATGATTTTTCCTTCCTTGTCAAGTTCTGGCAATATAGTTTGAATTGGGATCTTGTCACCTATAACCTTCTTTAAGCATGAAACCTGGAAAATTGGGTGTACTCGTGAAGATGCAAGAAACTCCAATTCATATGCCATAGTACCAATCTTTTGCAACACCTTATAAGGTCCATATTACTTTGGTGATAATTTATTATCCTTCTTGGCTTGCGTGAGGGACATCTATTTGTATGGTTGTAGTATTAAAAACACCCAATCCCCTACTTCAAAACTTCTTTCACTACGATGTTGATCTGCTTGTTGTTTCATGTGATTTTGTGCCATGCTCAGGTTGTCCTTTAATATTTGGAGAACTTGTTGTTGATGCTCAATGTGATCTTCCACTACCTGAACCTTAGATTTTTCTTTTAGAGAAGAAGTGATGGAAGGAGGGTGGTATCCATAGAGTGCCATAAATGGTGTCATTTTTGTTGCAGTATGAAAGGAACTGTTATACCACGATTTTGCCAAGGGTAACCATTTGAACAATTGTGTTTGTTAATTAGAGACAAAGCAACAAAGGTAGCCTTCTAGACATTTGTTCACTATCTTGGTTTTTCCATCAGATTGAGGATGATAGGATGAGATATGAGCTAATTAAGTACCCAAACAAGAAAATAATTCTATCCAAAAATGTCCAGTGAAGATGGGATCTCTGTCACTTACAATAATCTTTGGGCTGCCATGTAGCTTTTGAACTGTAAACATGAATGCGGTGGCAACTGTACTGACTTTAAAGGTATGAGAGAGCACAAAAGTGTGCATACTTTGTCAGTCTATGAAAAATAACCATGATGACACTCTTTCCTTTAGACTTCGGTAACCCTATGATCAAATCCATGGAAACCTCCTCCCAACATTGACTTGGGATGGCTAATGGTTGTAAAAGACCTGGGGTCTTAATTGTTTCCACCTTATTTTGTTGGAAAACCAAACATTCTGCCACAAACCTTTGAACATCAGTTTTAAGGCCATCCCAAAAAAATTCCTTCTTGACCCTATGGTAGGTTTTCAAAAATCCTTAGTGCCCTCCTACTGGAGAGGTGTGCAATTCCAATAGTACCTTTTGTTTGAGTTGGGAGTTCTTACATAAATATAAGAGATATTTGTACCATAGTGAATCATTTTTCCATGTAAATGTATCTGATGTATTGGAATCCCACTGCAACCTTTGAATGAGAGTCCACACTTTTTCGTCATTCTTCCATTCATCCCTTACTTCTATTATCCAATCGGGTTGGATGATCGAGATAGCATAGAGAAAGGCCTCAACATATTCATCCTTTCTTGAGAGTGCATCTGCCACAACATTTTGCTTCCCTTTTTTATAGACAATTTCAAAATCATAACCCAATATCTTAGTTACCCATTTTTGTTGTTCTTTTGAAGATAGTCTTTGTTCCAAGAAGTATTTAAGACTATCATGATCTATTTTGACCTTGAAGTGCCTACCTATTAGGTAAGGACGCCATTTCTTCAATGCATGTAGTATTGCCATCATTTTCTTCTCATAAATGGGTTTGTGTA
>ML787434.1:564864-617959 GCA_009831015.1 Picea engelmannii | reverse complement strand
CAATCGATCATCGGCAAATGACCCTCCATGCTCTTTAAATAGAGATCATGGACCAATTGGGTGTTAAGCCACGGATCAATGGCCGTTAAGATCGAGGAGAGTATGAACCATCGGATCACTCTATGTCAGGAACATATCGTGACTGTCGGATTGCCTAACTACAAATGCATATTAATGCATACTAAAGAAACACACTTTTACCTAACAACATATTAGACCAAGTAGATCTTAACTAGCTCCTAAGTGTCTAAATATCCTAACAATGCATCAAGTACCAGGTTAATTTGGAAATATGTTAAAAAAAAAAACTTTGATATCTATATGACAAAGTCTTAGTAGGAGTGCAACATAGTACATTGTTTAACATTCAACACTAAGTTTTAATAAGGATAATAGTTTGGAATCTAAGTGATTATATATTGTACACCAAATATATTTATGTATACAAGAAAAGTTGTATATTCTTCTTGAGTATGGTAATTCTTTACCTACTCCATGGTATATGACATTCTCTCCTATTTGGAATTTTATATGGTCTATTGCATTCTTATCCATGATTCTTCGGTTGAATGAATCATTCTCTTTGTGTTCTATATTATTGGTTTATACATTTATTTAAAAGAACTATTCACAAGCTATTCATTTATTTTATTATTTTAAGCAACGAATAAATACAATTGCAATAATGAATAAGAAAAATGGAGAGCATCCATTTCACTGGATTCACACACAGAAAATAGAATTGTATTGCACACTCACACAGATACATTACATGTATATATAATTGGAGTGAGATCCAACTAATTTTAATCTTGGAGATTTAGGTTGAGAGAATATCTCAATAGTCTCCTACAAAACCTCAAGTGAATCCCCAAACTTAGCACACAAAATTAATGTGAGCATTATCTCTACACCCCCCTTTAATGATTACAATACTGAAATCATGATTACAAAATTTTTCATATGTCTTTGTCTGACTGGTCCTCATACGCACTTACACCCATCTTTGAATTTCATAGACACACTCTTTCTCTCCCATCATCTTCGAGCTACCACTTCATACAACATAGATAAAAATGCTTCCGACCATCTTTGATGTTCCTTGTACAATCGACGCTTCTTGACTTTCCGAAGGACAATATTGATACTGAATCATCCTATCAATACACTTCCATTTGTTGAATTCCCCGAAAGAGAAAATTTCAACAGTTATATAGGAGAATGATCTATATATTGAATGTCTCCAGTAGTCAGTTTCACAACTTGACCTCATAAAAATAACCTGTAACTAATGCTCCTGGAGCACGATGGGTCACATAAGCATATAACAAACTTGGACATAATTAAATTATTGATTTGTTCTCACACCATGGAGAACCACCAATTTAAAATTATGCTAATCCATTCTATAATTTTGGTTCTGCATTACAAAATTTTCATGCTATACTTAACATATTACAACATAAAATAGCATAGCCACGTGTACAAATACAAAATTAAATATAATGTAATGCAAATTTTCTTTCATTTAAATAACTATATAACCGTCGGCGTTCCTCCTTTGTTGGGCACATGTAGATCAGAGGACTACAGCTCTAGCTCATCCTCAAAAAGACAGCTAACAAAACAGTCTTCACATCTTCCCTGATGACTATGGCTTTCCATAATTTCATAAACTTGACATGCTTTGCAATAACCTCCGTGAAATTAAAAATTCAAAATCCGAGAAGAGAACTCTGCAATGGCACGTCTTCAATGCAAATCAGTCGATGCAGATCTCTACAAGAATTGGGTTGTCCACATCCAAGTTGTGATCAACTCTTGTATCACACCTTTATTCCCTCAACACTAGCGGTGGATCTACGGCTTCAATGCAATCCACGAGAAAGGGATCCAAGACATAAAGATCAATTGTGAATAGTTCAAGGCATCCACAACAGTTTGCACAACTCCAAAGACTCGAGCAATGGTTCTTTCTAAAACACAGTCGAATTAACACTCAAACATACACACGGAAATGCACTCATTCTAATCTTACTGCTATAGCGGAATCGACTCTCACACATTCCCAGCTCTCCCCTGAGGGATTTAAGCCAAAACCCTCTCTGATACCAAATAAGAAAAATGGAGAGCATCCATTTCACAGGATTCACACACAGAAAGTATAATTGTATTACACACTTACACAGATACATTACATGTATATATAGTTGGAGTGATATCCAACTAATTCTAATCTTGGAGATTTAGGTTGAGATAATATTACAATAGTCTCCTACAAAACCTCAAGCCAATCCCCAAACTTAGCACACAACATTAATGTGAGCATTATCTCTAACACCCTCCTTTAATGCTTACAATACTGAAATCATGATTACAAAATTTGTCATATGTCTTTGTCTGACTAGTCCTCATACACACTTACACCCATATCTTAATTTCATAGACACACTCTTTCTCTCCCATCATCTTCGAGCTGCCACTTCATACAACATAGATAAAACTACTTCTGACCATATTTGACGTTCTTTGTACAACTGACACTTCTTGACTTCCCGAAGGACAATATTGATATGGAACCATCCTATGGATACGCTTTCATTTGTTGAATTCCCCCAAAGAGCAAATTTCACCAATTATATAGGAGAATGATCTATATATTGAATGTCTTTAGTAGTCAGTTTCACAACTTGACCTCATAAAAATAACCTGTAACTAATGCTCCCGGAGCACAGCGCGTCACATCAACATATACCAAACTTGGACATAATTAAATTAATGATTTGTTCTCATGCCATGGAGAACCACCAATTTAAAATTATGCTAATCCGTTCTATAATTTTGGTTCTGCATTAAAAAAAAATCACGCTATACTTAATAGATTACAACATAAAATAACATAGCCACACGTACAAATACAAAAGTAAATACAATGTAATGCAAATTTTCTTTCATTTAAATAACTATATAACCGTCGACGTTCCTCCTTTGTTGGGAACACGTAGATCAGAGGTCTGCAACTCCAACACATCCTAAAAAAGACGGCTAACAAAATAATCTCCCAGTGCTCCCTGATGACTACGACTTTCCATAATTTCATAAACCTGACATGATTTGCAATAACCTCCGTGAAATTAAAACTTCAAAATCTGAGAAGAGAACTTTGCAATGACACATCTTCAATGCAAATCATTCGATGTGGATCTCTACAAGAATTGGGTTGTCCGCATTCAAGCTGTGATCAACTCCTATATCACACCTTTGTTCCCTCAACATCAGCGGTGGCTCTACGGCTTCAACACAATCCACCAGAGGGATCCAAGACATCAATATCAATTGTGAACAGTTCAAGGCATCCACAATAGTTTGCACAACTCTAAAGACTCGAGCAATGGTTCTTTCTAACACACAATGGAACTAACACTCAAACATACACACGAAAATGCACTCATTCTAATCCTACTGCTATAGCGGAATCAACTCTCACATCTTCCCATCTCTCCCCTGAGGGAGTTAAGCCAAAATCCCCTCTGATACCAAATAAGAAAAATGGAGAGCATCCATTTCACAGGATTCACACATAGAAAATAGAATTGTATTGCACACTCACACAGATACATTACATGTATATATAGTTGGAGTGAGATCTAACTAATTCTAATATTGGAGATTTAGGTTGAGAGAATATCTCAACAGTCTCCTACAAAACCTCAAGCCAATCCCCAAACTTAGCACAGAACATTAATGTGAGAATTACCTCTAACAAAATGGTAATGTTGAAGGTGTATTACTATTGGTAACTTTAAGGGATTTAATCAAATTTGAACCTGTGATGTATGATGTATAGTTTTTTTTGTTAACAACAAACCTAACATGGATGATTCAACCCATTCAACTATTCCTTGTGAATGTAATAAATTAAGTGAATATTTGAAAAGATAGCAAATATAGAAATTAACATAATATGATGATGATTATTAATGTTTGCTATGACCAACTTTGGTTTATTCAACCTTAATAAAGGTAAGGAGTTGGTTTACTTTAGAATACTATTTATGTACTTAAATAGATTTAAGAGAAACATTCTTAAATCACCATAGTTTTGATGAGTTAGAAGGTTAGAAAGATTGGTATTGTAACAATGATTTTGAAATTACAATCTAATGTGAGTGTATGCAAGACATTCTAAGGGAAAGCGTTTTTCATATTCAAGAGAAAGTGTTTTTCATCTTCAACGGTCTTAGTGTCACAAAGATGACAAATTATTTCCATCCACAATGTTTTAGGAATTGTCCAATGTCATGTTTCACTATGGAGCTCATGAGAGTTTGTTCTTATTTCAACAATGTTGATTTTCTTCTTCATGCTAGTTAAAATAGAAAGATACTTTTGATCTTCTAGATTAAGGTTGATCACCTCCTTATAGTATCTTGATTTTTTCTTATCCTCTATTTATTTATTGCACCACAATTTTTCCTTAAATAAAAATGTAATAATATTCTTAATGTTATGATTATTTGGCAGAGAAAAAAAAACCTCTTCCTTGATTCCCTAATGATTCAACCAAGCCTTGGCATCTTTATGCCAACCTCACTTAAGCCGATAGTAGTTTAAACTATAGTATATCAAATAACAACACATAACAAACAAATGGTGAACAATAAGACATTTCAAAGAGATATAAGCATAATTTTTAATTCTTTATTAAAAAAAATGACAATAACACATTACAAAGATGTATAAGTATATTTTTCAATTCTTTGTAAAAGTACACAAAATAAGCAATTTTATTACTTATTTCTTTTTATTTTATTGGAAAAAAGTTATGTTTTTTTCATATTAATCATTGATTTGCACTCATATAATGTTACATCATAACCTCTTATCATGAAGACTCCAAGGATCCTCAAAAACAAATCATAGTTTTATTCTTGATGGTTGTCCCAAAGAAGCAATGTAGTGCATGCAAGAGTTTTGAGAAAACAAATTCTAACAAAAGAATCAAAATGTCAAATAAAAAAGTATGGATTTTTAGAGAACTACACTACGATCCAAACCAAAATAGCTACTCAAAATGGAGTGCCACAAATCCTCCACAAAATGGAGATAGAAAACCCTCTTACATGGGATGATGATTCATCAATATTACCCATTTAGTCTGAGAACTAAGAAGGGAAAGATTCAGAGGAATAAAATTTACATGCTTACTTCTAGAATAAGAAACTCTAGAAGATTTTGGTTGACAGTGAGGATCATCAGAGGATGTGGGGTACCTCTTCAAAGACAAAAGAACAATATTCAACTCAAAGAAATATTTGTCAGTGACCTTGGAAAAGAAATTACACCTCGATTAATATAAGGAACAAGAACTAGATGGGAATGACTCAAAGACAGTAAAGTTGAATCCTTATCCCCCCATTAAAAGTGATGAGTAAATCTAAGTTGTTGATTCAATCTCTGGAAATATGACTAATGATGGCACCTTGATATCCTTCGATGTTGAAACCCCAACCTTGTTATCAATCTCAGTGGACTTATTTTAATATGAGCCACTAGGACACTTCACAAGAAAGTTAAAATCCCTACCCATCGCCACACCCATATCCACAAGTGAGTCCATCACCATACCCATATCGACAAGTGAGTCCTTCTGACTCAACAATATCTCAAGCCCACCTTGAAGAGGAGATTGATTGCAACCAAGAAGACCAGAAAGTGCAGAAATAGAATTGAGAGTAGCTATACTTTGGGAGAGATCACCTAGGATATCCAAATTTGGAACACAAATCCAAAAAACTAAAAGATCTCCCCTATTTTCCATCAAGTTTGTGAACATATTAGAGTTAATACTCTACTCGCCACATGGAAAAATGGAGGCTTGGACATCCTCTCAAGTTTGAACAAGTTGATGCATCATTAAACCAAAAACTTCCCTGCAACCTTCATTTAAAGAAGCTCTCGAAGGAATATCCTTCATTTCTTATAAGAAAAATATTTTCTAGGGAAATCCCTCAAGATATATCCTTCTTCATGGCAAAATATGCATCTAAAAAGAATATTCTGATAGTCTTAACACGTGAACCCACTGGAGCTTCCCACACTCCAATACCATATTATATGGCAGACCCCTAGTCTAGTTAATTTGCACCAATATGCAAGGAACCCATTTTAGGATTAAGTATTTTGGATCTCTAGCTAGAATGAACCCAACATATCCCCTATGTCTTGTAAGATCTTTAGCTGGGAGAAATGAGGTTGAAGCCCTAAAAGGTAAACCCAAAGAAGTTGAATCTCTTTGTGTGCTAAGGAAGAGTCAAAATCTTTAGAACAAGGAAATAAATACAACCCAACATCATCAAATATCCACATATCTCCATTCAACACATCATCATTTTCTTAATCCTTATTAAAAAAAAAAATTGAAAAAAACCTTGATTGGGAGACAAAACATTAACTTTACACATAACCATATTACCCCAAACTTTATTTATCTAAAGATTTAGCTTGGAAGATGGAGGCTTCCTCCCACAAAAATAACAATACAAAGCTAGTTTTCTTAACTTCCTGCACCTTCTATAATCCAATCACGAAGAAGGATGATCTTCCTCTCATCATGACTGATCTAAATGCAATGTTTCTTACCCCACTAACCAAAAACCTTGTTTCCATTGAATTGATCACAAGACTCCTTACACACAAGCCTCACGTCCATCCTCCTTAAAACTTTATCTTCCCCCACCTCACCAATTCTAAAAATAAGAGTGGTATGTATGGAGAACTTTAGGAGTGTCCCTGGTTCCATAAACAACAGATTCCCATATATCAATTTGGTATTCTAAATTGAAAGTCCCAACCCTAACTACTCTCCATTTGGTATTGTACATTGAAAGTCCCAACCCTAACTACTCCCCCATAAGAGTGATACTAAATATTGTCAAACAAGGATAAAACTAGTTATAACGGTGATGATACATACGGATAAGGTCGGTGACTTTTATGCAGGCGACGCAGAATCGACATGTCGTTTTGATTGGGTTGTATTGTTTTGGTTTATATGTTTGGCCTTATTTCACTCTTATCTCAGAAGTGGGCACAGCACAGAAGAGTCAGAAATCTTGCTTTCTACATAGACAAGTCGTGAGAAATCCTGTAAATTCATATGGTTGTGAGTGGAAATAACTTGCATTGATTCCGCTGATTGCTGTGAGTGTCACGAATATATTAGCTCAGGTCAAAGAAAGAAGGCAAGGCAAGGCGTTCAGCCGAGAAGAGAAAAAGGATTTCATATATTTCTATTAATGGCGCGAAGAATAGGATTTGCCCCAGAAGATTTGCCAGAGAATTTGCTAGAAGGGGAGGAAATCCAGCTTTCAGTTCTCTACTTCATTTCCAGTTTTTCCTTCATGCTGTGGAACAAGATAATACATGGCAGAGGCAGAGGGGGCAGGCGGAAAAGAATCTCCCAGTTACAAAATGATTCCCCGGGCAAAGATGAAGAAAAGATATGTAAGTCGTCCGAAGACAGAGATGGTAAAATCTCGGTGCTCACAAAGATTGCAACAATGGAAAATGAACTTAACTCCTATAAGAGCAGATGGAGGGAGATGAAAACAGCCCTGGACTCCATCAAAAACGATCTGGAATCGTCCAGGGCCATTGAAGCGGCGAGAGAAGGCCAGATAGATGATTTACAACAGCATCTTTTGGACATTGCAGAGGCAAAAACGCGCATCGAGGAGAAGAACAATTCTCTACTCTCTGAAATAAACGAATGTAGAGAAGAAAATGGTCGTCTTCAGAACAGAATAATGGAATTGGAGATTGCTGTGATTTGTCTGGACGAGGATCGTGAATCCAAAGATGTTCTGCTTCGAGAGTTGAGAGAGCGGCTTCGAAAGTTGACAGAACCTCAACATCAACCTTTGCAGGTGCTACAAAGTGGAAAACCGAAGTGTGTGAATCAAAGCGAAAATGGAAAATCAGCCAATGGTGTGCATGAAAAGCGAACACAGCTAAATGGAGTAGCCGAAAAGAATACACCATCACATTCAATGGCTGACAAACGAACACCAAACGGCATCACTGAAAAGTAATTACCAACGGCGGTCAGGTTCTGATTCATGATAAAAATTAATCAAATATATATATATTTTTGTACATTTTAATAGTTAAATAGCTATACGTAGGGTCCATACCTTTGTCAAATAAGGTTTTTTTTTTATATAAATGATTAGTTTAAAATTAAATTATTATATTATTATTATTACTAAAAAATCACATTATAAAAATGGTTGATATACTTAGTTTTCGTGGTGTAGAGCAATCATCATGAGAAGAAATTTTAGGGTCAGAGTATCTTGCATCTCTCCCATGATTATGGTTAAAGACTCAAGACCCATCCATGACGCCCAAGACCTCATAATGGTGCCCATATTCAACTCATATGCCAAAGACTTCCTAGAGAGGACTCATGTTGTGGTTTCTAGGTGTTGTTCATGGTGGTTGAGCTCAATTGGTTCAATTATAGCAAAAAATCAATATTTCCATGTTTATATGTCTTTTAACACATTTCTAGTCCACAAAACTTATTCATGGTGCTTATATCATACTTGAATGTCAAAGACCCTCTACAAAGTATTTATGCATTAGTTTAAGAACTTGTTTAAGGATTTTGAACTTGGGAATCTTCAATGCTATCCTTAAGAATTTGTTTTCATTCTTTAATGATGGTCAAGACCTTGCAACCCATCCATGGTCCTATGTGGTGGTCTAAGGATGCATTCATGATGCTTAATCTTGAGAAAGCTATGTTTAGGTATTGAGGTTGTTATTTCCCTTCCTTGACCATGGTCAAGGGCTTGAGGGTGTTGTTTCCTTACCATGACCATGGTTAAGGCCCTAAGACCCACCTATGGTGTGGAAAAATATTAATGGAACTCATTTTCAACTCCTAAGACGACCATGTTTAGACATCAAGACCCATCAATGTAGAAAACCTACTCATGGCACCTATATCCCACTAGATGGCCTGCAAAGAATCACTACAAAGGTCTCACATGTTGGTTAATGGGCTTATTCAAGGCTCTTCATCCTAAGAAGATTCAACAATATATTGATGTCCTTGTTTTCCATCCTTGATCATGGTCAAGGCCTTGCAATCAATCCTTGGTGTGAAAAACCTCCTAATTGAATCCATATCCAACCATAATGCCAAATACCCCATATATATACCTCTATCATGCCAAAGACGCCCTATAACGGTCTCGTGTGGTGGTTTGAGGATGTGTTCAATGCTATAGCTTGAGAAGCTTCATGGGTTGTAGGTGTTGTTCATGGTACTTGAGAGCCCAAGAAGCTTTGTTTGGGGAGTAATCCCCTTATTGTCCTCCCTTAACTTTGGTTATACATTGAGGCTCAGTCTTGGTATGTGACTGACTAAATCATGGTACCTATACCCCCCTTAAAGGTGAATGATAGCCAATAATGGTCATATGTGGTGATTTGAGAGCTTGTCCATGGTGGACACCTACTGTATTCAAATTAGATGCCAAAGGATCCCTCAAGAGGGCTTTTGTCATGGTTTCTAGGTGTTGTTCATGGTGTTTCAACTTGAGAAGTTCCAATTAGAGATTAAGGTTGTTGTTTTTCCCTAACCATTTTTATTCCTTGACACACATTTCTAGTCGATAAAACCTATTCATGGTGTCTGTATCCCACTTAGAGGCCAATACTCCTTAGAAAGTGTAGCATTTTTGGATTCCTTCATTAGTCATCCAACACTACCAACAAGATTTCATAGAATCATTTACCATATTTGAAGATAGACTTAACCTCTAACAATAATAAAATAAATAATTCATATGAAAATATAAAATATTAGTGGACATAACATTGCATATTTTGAATTCTTTCATTACCAATTAATCTCAATGTATTAGAAATGTGCATATTGTAGGAATCATCTATCGTAGGAATCATCAATCATTTCTACCCTCAATCCAAACAATGATACCACTAGGGCGAATGAATCTCTTATGGGGCTCTAAACTCAATCATCCCAACCCGTTACTCTTATGAAAATATACTTAATACAAATATTTTTATACCCTCATCTACCCATAGTACAAAACATG
Organism: Picea engelmannii; assembly: GCA_009831015.1. Lineage (NCBI taxonomy): Eukaryota > Viridiplantae > Streptophyta > Pinopsida > Pinales > Pinaceae > Picea > Picea engelmannii. The sequence continues at coordinate 607,826 of ML787434.1, read as the reverse complement.
ACTCTCTTTTCCATTTCTCCATACAACACAAGGAAGAACTACTATTTCTCTTCTCAACAATCCCTTAGATTACTCTTCCCTTCTAATGCTCTTTAATGTGTGTAGAAAGAGTCCAACCTATTGTCTTCCTTTTCCTAATAACAGACGGAAAAAAATATTGGCCTCAATATAGTCAATGAGTATAAATAATAGGGTTGCAGGTATGAAGGTGTTCCCTCATATACTTAGGACATTCCAACCATGGTTTCTCTCTCCAATCATCCCATTTTCTTCCAATTTTAGCATCATTTTTTTCCCTTGAATTTTAGAGCTCCCCTGGCCAACAAGTACCTAGAAATATATTTCCATATTAGTCATAAGTGTCATAATAACCAAAGGAAAACATCCCCTTAACATGGGATCCTATCTCCTCTTTGCCCCCATGAATAATTGCCTAATAGAATGATGATAAGATGCACAAAAAAGATAACGTGAAACCTTTTCTTGATGAGATCTACTCTATTCCCAAGGATATGACACTCATCCTTAGTACATGCAAAAAAGTTAAAGGTTGATGGAACAACTTGTAAGAAAGAATAACCCATCCAACCCCCTATCAAAACCAATAACAATGTTCCCTATTAGTCCCTTCCTAGACTCTTAGCTCCCTTTTCCTGTCTAGTGGAGTTTATCCCGCCCCCTACTCTTTTCATGGTTGGTCTGTAGCAGTGGTGTGTTTTCATTAATAATATGAGTGTTTACATATTATAATAATAGGCTCACTGGCCTTTAGCATCTAGGCTCTCTAGCCTAATAATCACATAATCCTTCTAGCCTATAAAAACCTGGATCACCAACCTATATGTTCATTTACATTTTTATGTACAGTTGGGGTTCGGCCTAGGGGTATTACATTCCCCTCTCCCTTATTTATGCATTGTTCTTAGTGTAGTATATACATACATACAATCAAAACATTCATGGAAAAAGAAAAAAAATGGCAAAGGTAAACACTCATTATAACTTTGTGCAAAGTATAAATAAGGAAGAAAATAGAGTGCGAGCAAGTGATTCATAGGCATCCCGTTACGATTTATAGAACACTTCAAAATTTAGCAAAATGGAGCCACCAAATCTTGGAGATCCCAATTGGGTCACAAGGAAAACAAGAAGTGTCGCAAAGACCGAATAGGCCATAGAAACCGATGGGGAAAACTTGAATCAGCCAGTAGGAGTGGTGGATATAGATGCAATCCCATCTCTAGTCATTGAGCCAATTAGTCCCACTATTGTAGAAGAGCATGATCCAATGACAGAGGAAATGGATATTGACACCCAGGGTGAAACACAAAACCCTAGCACAAAGCAAAACCTCGTGCAACATATTGGATTAGATGCAACACAACCAAAGGTATAGTTAAATGAGGAAGATGATGAACAAACATAGTCTAAATAACTACAACACCATGTAGCAAATCCAACGTAGCAGTTAGAGGAACAAGTGCAGGTTGAGGACATTACAAACTAGCAAAGCTCAGACACAGAGGAATATGAGGAAGAGAATCCAATGGAAGTGTCAAGGCCATCGATAGTAAAGAAGAAGACTAGGGAAAAATGTGTTGCACCAAGAACACCGAGCAATAAGAAAGAACTAACAGTGTCACTTCCACAGATACCTGAAGGAGTCAAATTAGTTGGTGACATTTTAGGGTATGTTAACAAGCTAAAGTATGTTGATCATGATGTGGCAGACACAAGGAAGTTCCCTGATTTTGTGCAACAAGTGTACCTAGAGAGTAAAGGAGAGGGTCCATCAGGGGATCCCATTCTGGAGTTGAAACAATGGATTGTAGGGTTATACACTGCATGGATCATGAACCTACTAGAGATTCCTCACTTTGGGAGATGAAAAGATTTAAATGCATGTGTCAAACAACTACTGACACTAGTACATGCAGATATATTATGGATGGATAGGCTTGTATCCATATATGTGGAATTAATTGTAGAAATCATAGGTCTACCAACAGATGGAGCAAAATCAGAGTAGTACATGGATGATAAAACCAAAGAAAAGTCTCTAGAATATGAGATAAAAAACAAATATGGGATTGATAGAGGATCTAGGGGAATGGTTATTGGACAGATAAATGAACCAATAATGAATTCCACAACAAAAATGATGGCATTTAACATTTTGAAGAAATGTTTCAAAGAGGAATCCTCTATAGGAATAATAGAAACAACTGCACAATGCGCAAAGGGGAGTCTACTTTGTTGGGCTCCATATCTCCTAAAGTTGTTCTTGGAGGATTGCAAGGATGCACAGGATTTAGGTTCATAATTTCAATACTCATGGTTTTTGATATTGATAGCCCTGGTTGGATGGGGATAACCAAAATACAATGCATTTTTACCAGGGGATAGGGAAATGTCGTGCAACAAAATACAAAAAATTATGGCATACTTCAGATTCAAAGAAAAGGAAGGGGAATTCTAGTATGTTCGTTATGATTTTTGATGGGATGAAAGAGAAGCTGGCTAACACATGAAGAATACCACCAGAAGTGGTGAGGGAGAACCAAGGAATAACTAACTTTCAGGCTTCCAAACATAACATGTGGATCCATGCTATGATGGATCCTAAGAAGGAATGGCTACAACTGAGATATTGCGTCACATAGGAAGAAGTGCAGTGGGCCATGAAGGATTGGCTTGAAGAATGGAAGGTGTCAGTGATCCCAAAGAAGGTAAAAAAATCCAAGAAACAAGTAGAAGTTGGCCCTTTAAATCAGTCAACCATCCCAACAACAAATACAAGGAAAGTAACATAGCGCACAAAATAAATAGGGGATAGCACAACCACTAGAAATCCAAGGTAGAAAAACAATATCCCCAAGGATTCAACTCAAGAAAAAGAGTGAACACAAAAAATAAATGTAGGAGCGCATAATGATACTAATATTCATATGCCATAGGAAACAAGAGGCATAAATATCCCAGATTTGGAGATACCGGTTTCAACCGTGCAAACAGAGACACTGCCAATGAAAAGAACAATGTTTTTGACAACAGGCTAGTGCAAGAAAATGAAGGCACAAAAGGAAGTTCCTCAACTCACATTGACAGAGGATGATGGAGAGTTAGTTGTATAGAAAGTAAAATATCGCACGACATAGGCGTGCTATGATGCTGAGAAACAGAGGGAGGAGATAGTCAAGAAATTGACAGAGGTCAAGGATGCACTAGAGTAGTTGCAACTTACTACAATGCAACAAAAAGAGTAGGCGCAACAACAAAAAACTACTTAGGAAAGAACAGTTCCAGAACAGGAGACAATGTAGATCATAGCCATGGGGAATGAAAATTTTGTATTTCTGAGGGAATGTTGCAGGTGGATTAAGTTATAGCGCAGAAGCCACTGAAAGAAATAGATCATTTGGACTTGGAACTGCCCAAGATTCCAACTAAGGTGTTGTATAAACCTAAAGTAAGTGTCGCACAACAAATTCAGTTGAGGGTCTGTGAAGATGCTACAAGTTTATAGTTGGCCAATGAAGTAAGTAAGGCACTACAGATTACACTTAAGCAAGTGCCATTCAAGTGGGAAGAAACAAAGAAGTGCGCTGAAAGAATATAGCAGCAGGTGGGAGAAGTATTTAAAACCATTCCTGACAATGTGCAAGGAGAGAACACACCAACAGAGGGTAAAATTGAGAAAATAACACAAGATATGGAGGCTTATAGAACCCACATTGCAGATTTGAAGGACATCTTAGTACTGAATATTGCACTAGAATTAAGAACACAAAGGGAGAAGGAGTCTACAAGTCATACAAAGATCATTGCGATAATAATTCAAGAAATCGTAGAGCTATATAATAAGAACGCACATTTATGGGAAAATCTACAGGAGGATGGCAAACTGCAGGAGTTAGAACAGAAAGAAGAATGTATAAATAATACAATGAAAGAAATGAAGAAAAAGAAGAAAACGATGACAATATTGGACAAATTGAGGAGTGCATAAGAAATGAAGAATTTGCAGGCAAAGCTGAAAACTATACAAGTAGATAAGCAATCAAGGCAGACTCAATTGGAACCACTACAAGAAGGTGCAGAGAAAATGATTACTGATATTGACACAACAAAAGGTCATATTGAACAAGTTGGATTGGAGAGTGAAGGATTACTGAAGGAGCATATCACTGCATAGATTGTGGAGATTGTAGCAAAGAAGAGTGCACAAGTAAAATATCAAGTTGAACAAATTTCAGGCAGGTTCTAGGAGCTAGAGAAGTCAGTATAGGAGGCACACACTACCTGAGTGGCTCGGGACGAGCCACAAGTGAGCGTTGGGGGTTTATTGGCATAGGCCATTTTGGGGAAAAGCGTGGTAATTAATGAAGGAAGATAGGAAACGGACCATAAAAGGAACGCGCACCAGAAAACAGGGAAAAACAACGCCAAGAAAGTAGGAAAGTCAAAGGAAGGAGGAAATATGTGGATCAATGAGGAAAATGGTTGGATTTTGGACTAGTCGTGCTCAGGACATTAGAAAGTGGACAAATCTAATCCACCTAGGGTTAGTGGGTTAGGGTTTTGGTCATTTTTGTAAAGGGTAATTAATCCATTTTTGTAATATAAATATTCAAATAAATATTAAAACATCGTAAACTAAAACTTTAAAATAAAAATAAAAGATAAAAAATTTAAAAATATATATTTTAAAAACAACATTTAAATGAAAACAAATCAATTTTAATAAAATCAATAACAAAATAATAAGAAGAAAATTTAAAACCAATTTTAAAATAAACTTCTAAACAAATTTAAACAAATTTAGTAAAATAGAAAACCAATTTAAAAATAAAAAAATAAAAAACAATTTTACAATACAAAACCTATTAAATTTTAATTGACACTAAACTAAACAAATAAAATAACACAAATTTAATAACATTTAAAACCAAAAAAAATAAAAACAATTTTACAATTGAAATAACAAAAATAATTAATTAAAATTAAATAAAAAATTAAAAACATTATATATATATATATATATATATATATATATATATATAATTTTTAACTTATTTTAAAAACATGCTATGTTAATGATTTTAAAACTATGTATATTATGTGTTTAAAAAAAATAACATTTTGTATAAAATCTAATATTTTAAGTTTATTTATTATTATTTTTTTAATATATATTTAAAATTTTTGTGATATATATATATATATATATATATATATATATATAATCAAATTTTGTATTTCAGTTAGTTTTTTTAATATATTTTTAATTTTTTTTACATCTTCTAAATTATTAATTTTTTTTTAAAATAAATATGGTTTTTGTTATTTATTTTTATTTTCCAATATTTTTTTATAACTAAATTTACTTTTAAGGTTTTTCTTTATTTTTTAAGTGTTCTTAATTTTTTTTTAGTTTTATTTTAATTTTCTTTCATAATATTTTTAATTTTTTAAGTTAAAAAATAAAAATTTCTAATTGTTTGGTTTATGGTAATTTTATTTTTACTTTTTAAGTTAAAAAATAAAAATTTTGAATTGTTTAGTTTCTCGTAGTTTTTTTAGGTTTTAAATTGCTTTAAAAAAATGGTTACATTTTTTTTCTCAATTTTTTTAATTTTTTTAATGTAAATTTTAAAAAAATATAAAAGAAAATTTTAAGCAATGATTTAGGGGCCAATTTTTAGTTGTTTATCTACAATGGTAACCGTTTTCGAGGCCATGGTTTCAATTAAGTTATAATTTTGACTCAAAAAAAAACTTGGTGCTACCAGTAGCATCGATTTTCGATTCAAGGGTCAATTTTAAAGTCTTTTTCCACAATTAGTAGCACCAATTTTTGATTTAGTGGTAAAAATAGCCACACTAAAAAAATGTCAACTCCGAAGAGTTCTCGTTAAGTTGGTAACTATGTTTTTAATGTTCACGACTTAGACTTGTCAATATTAACAATCATACCCATATTGGATAAAAAATCCTTGAGGATTATGTTAGAATATTTAGACACTTAGGAGTTAGTTAAGATCTACTTGGTCTAATATGTCGTTAGGTAAAAGTGTGTTTCTTAGTATGTTTCTTTAGTATGCATTTGTAGTTGGAAAATTCGACGGTCACGATATGTTCCCGACATAGAGTGATCCGACAACTCATATTCTCCTCGATCTTAACATCCATTGATCTGTGGCTTAACACCCAATTGGTCCATGATATCTATTTAAATAGCATGGGGGTTAGTTGTTGATGATCGATTGTCAAAAACTCTCTTGTAAAATCTCTCTGTAATCTTTTTCTTTTGCATTAATAAACTTCTCCAAGTGGTCACATTGGTTGCGGCCATGGATGTTTCCCTGTAGGGGTTTTACCACGTCAAAACATCGGTGTGTTGATATTTGATCTGGTTGTGTGAATGGTTATTGAAGGTATTTTTCCTCTGTTGGAATACATGTGTGGTCGAACATGGTATCAGAGCTTGTTTGAAGACCCGCTCCTGGTGTAGATCGAGATCATGAAGCTGAGTTGCCTCATCTCCATTTTTTTCCATTTTCGTACATTTCTGAGAGGACTGTTCCATTGCGTCTGGAGCATTTGTTTCATTCATGAACTCGTTTCTTTTCACTCGAAAAAGTTTCTGCTTGCCCAAGATACGACCATTTCAGCTAGATCTTGAGGTATAAAGCCTAAATACGCCATTTTTAATTTTTTTGCAGAGTATTATTTCAATTTTATTTCCGTTTTATATTGTTTTTTTTGGGGTTTCTATTGTTTTAGATATGTCTATTCTCTTTTCCCCATGCCCCGTATGACCTTGAAAAATCAGAAACAGATAGGAAAATGTGCATTTTTCGGGTAAGCTAACCGAGATCTAACCCTTGTTGTCATTGAGAAGAAAAAAAAAAATCTTGTGTGAAAAGAGTGTTTTTTTAGCATACTCTCCAAGATTGTCTTCCACAACAACAACAACAACACCCCCAATCCTCTTGCTAAACAATACAATATGTTTTTCTAACCCACTTGGTTAAAAGTTGCCTTATTAAGTAAGAGGTCTTGAGCTCAAGTCTCTTTTTTTGTTACTTTTTTTTGAAAAAGTTCATGCTCCATTGTAAAGTGTATTTCACTTCAAGTATAAAAGTGAATCACTATAAGTATTTTTAATATTTTATTTTAGAGTTATTTATTTTGCATGCAACTTTTCTTTTATAAAGTAACTTCACTGTAAAAGTTATCCCCACTTATTTTTATAAAAGTGGTTCACTTCATAAAGCAACTTACACCACCGCCTGGTCCTTTGGTTACTGTTTATGCCTTTTTTTTAAATGGCATAACTTTCACATCTGAAGTTCGTTTTCAGTGTCTTTTTTTAAATCACCTAATTTTTTGATATCTTTCCATCCAAATCATCAGTTCCTGTTTTTAAATCCATATTATCTACATATTTAATATGGCTTCTTCAAGTAATATTTTTCTTACCAACACTAGCTACTTCCAATGGAAATATCATATGGAGGATTTATTGAGGAGTAGAGGCTTTTACATGATTACCTTGGAAAAGGAAACAAAACCTACTGATGATGATAATAAAGTCAAATGGGCTAATAGGAATGACGAAGCATGTGGACTAATTGGAATGTCTATCTCTCATGATTTAAGGTTCCACCTTAAAGAAATTGATAACCCCAATGAATCTTGGGAAAATATTGAATCTGTGTTTGGTAAACACAATATTATTAGAGCACAACAATTAGAAAATCAAGTACTAACTTTAAGTCCAAGTGATTTTTCTTTCATTGAAGACTATTTATCTAAGTTTAAAACACATAATTTTATGTGAACAATGTAAGATAAAGATGGATGAAGAGCATTGCATATATCTTATTCTTTCTAAGCTAGGTATTTCATATTATGCATTTGTATTTTCTTTTTATTCCATGAGAGAGGCTCTAGGGAAATCTGATCAAAAACCCACTATTGATTCCTTTTGTGATGCTTTGATTAGAGAGAAAGATAAGCTTGTACAACTTGGAGTGATCAACACTGCAAGTACCTCCAACAAATCCTTAGTCATTGATCAGAAAGATAAACCCAAGAATCACAAGAAGCAACATCCTCGCCACAACAACAAGCACTATAAAGGTCCCAAACCCACTCAGACAACTTCTGCTCCTAATGGTGACAAAGGAGCAAAATATAAAAATAAGAAGACTAACAGACATTGCAACTTTTGTGATAAAGATGGTCATGATGAGTCCAAATGTTTCAATAATATGGTAGCTTTAGAAGCAATGGTGAAGAATCACAACATCAATATTGATTCTACGTCTTGTTCTTCTTCTCAAGGACATGCACTTTCTGCTTCTAGTTTCTCCTTCAATACAACTTCTACTTCTTCTTCTGATGAGTGGCTTATTGATTCTAGAGAATCTTATTATATGGCTAAGGATAAAGACATATTTTCTTCTCTAAATGAATGTAACACCAAGAAAATATTTGTTGGTGATGATAGATCTCTTAGTGTTGCAGGATGTGGATTAGTTCAAGTAGAAAATGGTCATTTCAATGATGTATTATGTGTTCCAATTCTTTCTTGTAACCTTCTATCAGTATATCAAATCACTCATTCAGGTGAACGTAAAACCATAGAGTTTTCACCTCACCAAGTTGTAATCAAGGATCTAAAAGATCCTAAGCATGTTCTTGCAACTGGAATTGCTGATGATATTACCAGGTTGTACAAGTTTGACAACTTTGGGTCATCATCTTTTTCATCAGTTTTTGTTGCTAATAGCGATGACTTGAGAAAACTTTGGCATGCATGGTTTGGTCATCTAAACTATCGCTCATTGCAAGAACTATGTAATCACCAAATGGTGACTGGTCTTCCTCCTGTTTGTTCCAGTTGTGTTCTCGAAAAGCATAATCGGGATAGTTTTGACAAACATGCCTCTTGGCACACCTCAAGGCCTTTGCATCTAGTTCACAGTGATTTTTGTGGTCCAATTTATTCTCCTTCTTTTTTTGGGTGTAAGTATTTCTTAACTTTCATTGATGAATTTTCCAGACATACTTGGGTTTACTTCTTAAAACTTAAGAAAGAAGTTTTTGTCCTACAAGACCCTTGTAGAAAAGAAATACAGACATCAAATTCAAAGGTTAAGAATAGATAATGTAGGCAAATATGTGAACACTAATTTTACAAGTTACTTCACTACACAGGGCATTGAAATGAAACACACTGTTCCATATACACCACAACAAAATGGTGTTGCTGAGAGAAAGAACCACACATTAAAAGAAATAGCTAATTGCATCCAATCTAAGGGATTAAGTGTAAAGTATTGGGACGAAGCCATAAATTGTGCAAATCACATAGTAAATCACACTCCCACAAAGGCTCTTAAAAGTATAACACCAGAAGAAGCTTGGACTACAATTAAAACAGATGTAAGTCACCTCCGTGCATTTGGCAGTATAACATGGGCTCACATTCCTGATGAGAAAAGGAAAGCATTGCAGCCTAAAAGTGAGAAGTGTATATTTGTTGGTTATTTTGAATATGTCAAAGGTTATAGACTTCTTCAACCACATTGTAATGAAATTATTATTAGAAGAGATGTTAAATTTGATGAAAATATCTTGGCCTGCGAGCCTAATTCAACGTTTGTGCCTTCTTCGACCTGCAAACCATCTTCGAAATTTGTTCCTTCTTCTATTCCTATTCTGGTTTCTTCTTCAGATGATGACAGTGAGGATGAGAATCCACCTCCACCTTCTCACCTTCCTCCAGATGAGTCCTTTGAACCTGAACCAGCATCAACTCCAGCTCCACCACTTCCTAGATGGGTTTGTTCAACACGAGAAGTAGCTGGTGATCTTTTCGGTGATCCTTCAGATCAACTTCAGACACATTCACAGTTCCAACAAGCCTTCTATTTTGGCTCAAGTTTCAGAGACTCGTGATCCAGAGACATTTGTAGAAGCTTCAGGTCATCCAAATTGGGATACAACAATGAATGAAGAGTATCGTTCTTTAATGGAAAATGATACTTGGGATATTATACCTCTTCCAAAAGGAAGAAAACTTGTTAGATGTAAATCTGTCTACAGAAATAAGTATGCATCAGATGGAAGTGTTGAAAGACACAAGTCTCAGTTAGTTTCCAAAGGGTTTTCCCAAGTTGAAGGAATTGACTATAATGAAACATTTTCCCTTGTAGCCAAAATGAATTACATATGCCTTGTTCTTTCCCTTGCTGCCTCACATAAATGGGAGGTCCATCAGATGGATGTTAAATCCTCTTTCTTGCATGGATATTTACAAGAATAAATATACATGGAACAACCTCCTGGCTATGTCCAGAATGACTCTAGCCTTTTTTGTGACCTTAAGAAATCTCTTTATGGTCTTAAGCAAGCTCCCCGAGCTTGGCATGCAAAAATGGAAAACTTTCTTATTTCCATTGGATTCTCTAGATGCCATTCTAATCCTAATTTCTATACCAAGAAAGTAGGAAGACATCTCATAATCCTTTTCCTTTATGTTGATGACCTTATCCTTACAGGTAGTGACTCAAAACTTTTAAACCATGTCAAAACCAAACTTAAGAAGAAATTTGAAATGATAGACTTAGGATTTTTGCACTATTTCTTGGCCTCCAAGTTTTGAAAACCAATGAAGGAATTTTTGTTTCCCAATCTAATTATGCGTGTGACCTTCTTCATCGCTTTCACATGGATGATTGTAAACCAACCCCTTCTCCCTTCCAGTCTGAAGTCAAGATTACTGCCACCTGTACTTCTCCCAAAGTTGATTCCACCTTGTACCGTCAGTTAGTTGGTAGCCTCTTATACTTGACTCATACCCATCCTAATATTTCCTTTGTTGTTGGTCTTGTTGCCCGTTATATGCAAACACCCCATGAAATCAATTGAAAATCAGCTAAAAGGATGCATCGCTATGTTTGTGGTATAGTTTAGTTCAAGATACATTACAGTTCACGGGGGACTCCTTTATTGGTTGGTTTCACTGATTCAAATTGGGCCAATGACCCTGATGATTGGAAGTCTACTGCAGGTTATGCTTTCATCCTTGGTTTAGGACCTGTCACTTGGGCCTGTAAGAAACAACAATCCATTGCACTTTCTTCAACAGAATCAAAGTACCGAGCAATGGTAAATGCAAGTAAAGAAGACTTATGTCTTCGACAGATTCTTTTAGAGTTTGGATTCCAAGAGCAACATCCAACCAGCCTTTGGTGCGACAATCAAATTACCATCAAGCTCACCAAAGACCTAGCTCAACATTAGGGAAAAAAACACATTGAGCTATGTATGCACTTCATCAGAAATCTCATTCATGATCAAGTTATTGAAGTTCTCTTTTTCCCTACAGAAGATCAAGTTGCACACATTTTCACAAAGTCTCCTACATAAGAGAAGTTTTCCAAACTTTGATCTATGTTAAGAGTTCATGAAGTTGTCATCAAGGGGGGATAGGATCTAATGCCTCCTTCCTTCTCCTATTGTGTCACTATTGTAAATCCTTCAATCCTATCCCAAGTTGTTCTTAAGGGGGGATGTTAGGATATTTAGACACTTAGGAGTTAGTTAATATATACTTGGTATAATGTGTCGTTAGGTAAAAGTGTGTTTCTTAGAGTCTTTATTTAGTATGCATTAGTATGGATTTGTAGTTAGGAAATACGATAGTCACAATATCTTCCTGACATAGAGTGATCCGACAGTTCATATTCTCCTCTATCTTAAAGACCATTGATCTGTGGCTTAACACCCAATTGGTCCATGATCTCTATTTAAAGAGCATGGGGGGTCATTTGTCGATGATAGATTGTGAGAAACTCTCTTGTAAAATATCTCTATAATGTTTTTATTTTGCATTAATAAAATTCTCCAAGTGGCTGTGTTGGTTGGGGATGTGGATGTTTCCCTATAGGGATTTTACCACGTCAAAACATCGGTGTGTTGATCTTTGATCTGGTTGTGTGAGTGGTTACTGAAGGTGTTTTTCCTTTGTTGGAATACCTGTGTTGTTCAACATATTCATAGTTTCTTTCCAATATCATGAGGAATCCTCACCATAAGAACGATATCATCAACATAAAGAAGAAGATTGATGGCTATACTAGTGAAAGTAGGGCCAACACAACCTGCTTCTTTTAAACAATCTTCTAACTTGTCATTGTATATGACAAAAAGGGTAGGGGACAAGGGACAACCTTGCTTGACTCCAATATTGCAATTAATTTCTTTCAACTAGCCCTCAATGTTCTTAACATTGGAAATAACCTTCTCATACAACCTTATTGCAAAAATCCTCAACTCAAAAGGCAATTTTATCTCTTCCAACCTATCCCAAAGTTTTTTCGTGGGAACCATGTCAAATAATTTTCTAAAGTCAACAAAACAACATAAAATACTGGTTTTATTATTGTGGAACTCCTTTGTATTGATCCTTAAGGTAACAAGATGGTCCATAGTTGAATGATTTCTGCTAAATATGTCATGGCCTTTAGCTCTTTTACCATGAATTTCTAGCCATAGGCTAATCTTCGTTTCCAAAATAATTTTGTATAGCTTGGATAAAATTGGGCTAATCATAATGGTCCTATAATTAGAGGTAATGTTTCTATCCCCATTTTAAAAATAGGAACAATGAGGTTTTGCATCCAGGGTTTAGGGAAACCATGTTTTTTTCTAAATTGAAGAGCTTGTGTATGTGAGGGATGAGGATAGGCCCTCCAATTTAAAAAAATTCATCTTGGTAGTCTTCAATGTACTTAGCTTTCCCATTTCCAAGTCGCTTAACCCCGAATTCTATATCATCCAAAGAAAAAAATTCATCCTCTATAGGGATAATAAGAATGGTTTCCATGGCATTAGAGAATTCGTAAAGATTTTTAAGGTAGGAATTCCAGTCCCTTAAGGGAATCATATTATTTTCTTTAGTATTATGGATTATAATTTACGTCCAAAATATTTAGACATTATATTGCGAGTTGATCTTAATATAAATCATTACAACTATAAATATTCCTAAGGATATAGCATTGTAACAATATAATCTTAAATGTTCATTCACAAATATAGCTTTTAGGTATATATAAAAAATTATATATATCTCTGTACAATTTTTTTTTGAGTTGTGCAAGCAACACATGAAGATAGGGCCGACAGTTCTGGACAATTTCTGGAAACGCATATTGTTCCACTCCGCAGATGAAACCCTTAAATGTTCAACCAAATATAACTTTTAGGAATATATTAAAAAAGGTATATTTCTTTGTACATTTTTTCTCCGGGTTGTGCAAGAAGCACAGGAAGATAAGGCCAATCGATTTCTAGAATGTGCATGCGGTTCCACTCCGCAGATGAAATCGTTACCACATAAAACGTTACTGAGATGACACTCCATGCAGTAAGAAGATGTGCCATCAATTTGTGGGAATCTAGAAAAGTGGTCCACTCATCCTACCAATACTAGTAAAATCTTAAAATACAGGCAAGAAAAACCCTAAATGGTAAGTAAAAACCTAGGAATAATCTGATAGGCCATTATTATGTTAATTACTTTAACCATATTTTTTAATGACAAAGGCACATGTTTTTTTATGCAAGTTAATGGTTAGATGGAGAGAAACCACCAAAATACATGGTGTACTGGGCGGATAAGAGCTTCGTTTCTACAGGTTCATGATGACCATAAGGTGACCCTGTCAACTTGGTGACGAGCCTTTGAACAATAATAGCAGGGTCTGGGTCTTAGGAAGGATTAGTATCGACTGGGGTCCAATTTGTTATACTTAGAGCACGTAGAATGGGATATAATTTTATATGGACGGAGAGAAGGAGGACCTACCAAGTGTTTTTTAGCGACCATACATTAAAAATGGAAGAGGAATTCAAAGATATGATGAGCCCGAAAGATGAGGAGATCTAGAAATGATCTGGGATATTTGTCTTGGATGAGGAGTTGAGGAATGGGTTAGGTAGTGTCAGGAGGAGGAAGGTAGTTGGGGGCACTACTTACGACAAGAAAATAGTTAGGTGGGAGACAACTCTTGGAATTAGAGTAGGAATTAAAAACATGACCCAAGAAGGCACCCTCATCGATGGTCTCCATGATAGAGCGGGTGTTGAAATACAGGACGAGTCCCCATGCTATGATAGAGGAGAAGCAGTCTGACCTACAATTGAAAGAAGCTCCCTTCTGGCTTCAAACACTGGACAAGATTCACAGGGAGGATTTCTACTTGGAGCGATTAGTAAATAAACCAAAGAAACCTAGGGGGAGATTGAGATTTTTCCTGGGGAATATACAGACAAAATCGTTATTAGATTTGGGAAGGCATTGAGGGCGAGTGGGGGATTCAATGTAGGAAACAACTGTGGAAACCAAGGAAGGCCAAGGGGAAAATGGTTCTTGGTGTTGATGTAGGCCTAGAGGAAGCCTGCAGTTTGGCTCTGTGTGCATTACTAGGTAGGTTATCATACAGAGCATTGGGTGGTCATGACCTATTAACTTGGGTGGTGGAAACATGGAACCCACTCCTTGGATATGTGCCAGAGATGGTCTCACTTACCAAGGGATGGTTCTGTTTCAAATTTAGAACCCCAGAAGACTATGAAGATATTGTAGGGAACCCATATTGTGAATAGAGGTAGTCTGATGTTAAAACGATGGTGTGTGGGGTTTAATCCAGTGACATAATACTTCCATTAAAGGCATATTTGGGTTCTCTTACTAAGATTACCACTCTAGTTTTGGAATGCTAGGGCATTCATGGAAATAGGGAATGAACTGGGGAGGTTCATGTTTATGGAGGATAAAATTTTACTGGGCGGCGAAAGGAGAATGGGGAGAATATTGGTAGAAATAGATGTGCACAACAGGATTTTAGAAGGGATTGATATAGAATGGAGGGGGAAGACTTATGGTAAAAAACTGGACTACCTGGGAATTCCTTTCTGATGCACCATTTGAAGAAGGACGAGGAATCTACGAAAGGATTGTCTAGGGATAATATCATAGGAAGAATAATAATCTAATATGCTCGGGAAATCAACCATTGGTTATCTGGGGGAGGATCCATCTTGGAGCAGGGGAGGATCTACCTTAGAGGAGGGAACATCAATCCCTACTTTGGAGGACAATTCTTTGAGTAAATTGAAATTCCTTTGTCCCCCCTTCTTCTCCATGCTAACCACTTAGGAGATAGATCGAATCAATCTATTGATTCCCACTTCCACCAACACCCCTTTGGTTACACCAGGGAGACTAGCTCGAGACCTAGAAAAATAAGTCATTGTAGAGGGTGTTGTTGAGAGCTCGGATTTGGAAGCCCCTTAACAACTATTAACACATCCATAATGCGGTCAGGATGTGGCCACTATACCAAAAATACAAAAAATGGGTAGTATTTTGCAGATGAGGAAGGAGAGGGTTGTTGGCAAGAGCTCGGGCATCAATACACTAGTGGGGAGGGAAAGACAAGTTGGGGAGATCTCCCTAGAAGAGGTATTGGAGACCTTGGTCCCTAACTATCGGGACATGGTAAGTAAGAAACCACTGGACATTTTCGAAGGGAGTAGATTGGTAAAAGGTGGGAAGGAAGAAAATTCAGGAGCCTCGGAAGAGATACTAAGAAGGCATTATGGAAAGGGGGCCTAGGATTGGATGTCTCACCTATATAAATGAGAAGTTCTCGTAGGATAGTTGGGGGAAGTAGAGTGGATTTAGACTGACAAGTTAACACCAACACTGAACAAAGGGCTCTTAGAGGACTCAAAGCTCTATCCAGAGCCATATAATGATTCTACTTTATCTAAACATAAGGGGAGAGGGAGGGTCTCCTACAAGTGAAACCCTTAAAAGATTGATAACTTGTATCAAACATGATATTATTATGTTAAAAGAAACTATGGTGGAAGGAAAAAAAGCGAGGGCCTTAGTTTCCAAATTCTTGCCTGATTGGCACTATTGCACAACATATTCATTGGGGTAGCTAGGGGGCTTATGCATGTCATGGAATCTGGCCAACATGGTTTTCCAACCATCCTTCTTTTGTGCAGGTATTTTACTGGAGGGAACCATATTAGAAGGTAACATATCGATTTCCTTCTTTAATTGTTATGGTCCTTGTATTAATAAGAAAGCTTTCTAGGAAGTGGTGGCAACCAATGGTCTGTTAGATCACAAAAATCTCTTTTTTGTAAGTGATATAAGCTTTACAATTTCCGTTGGTGAAGTTTGGGGACAAAAATAAATACTAGACCCTTTAGTTGATCACTTCAAAGGAATATTTTAGGATCCGAGCTTGATCGATATTGCTCCACTTGCAAACACTCCAACTTGGAGCAATGGGAGAACTGGTGAGGACCACATTTCCAAATGGATGGATAGGGTATATATGTCAGAAGACTTGGTTTAATCTTTGGGTAGGTACAGATCTTGGACTATATACCCTTTCTTCTCTGATCATTCCCTAATAACATTGCAGATTGAGGATGGATAGAGGCTGATTTTCTACCCATTCAAACTCAACCCCATCTGTCTATAAGAAGAAGTTTTGAGTGAAATATTTAGCTCAGTGTGGAGGACCAAGGAGTTCAATACTAAACCCTCTGTAATGAGAATACTGGTTGGTAAATTAAAAGAACTAAAACAAAAAGTGACAAGATGGGAGAAACTAAAAAAGAAGTAGAGGTCCATAGAATAAGTTACTATAGAGGAGGCTCTTGATAATTTATACGTATTAAGTAATAGTGGGAGGGCCAATATGGACACAGATAACAATATAAAAGAGCTAGAAAGGAAAAGACTAAAACATCTACTTGATGAGAAGAAACTGGAGACAAAGAGCAGGGTCATTTGGCTTCGGAAAGGTGATCGTAACACAAAAAAAATTCATATATTTTCCAGCTATAGGAAAAATAAAATAAAAAATTAGGAAATGAAGGATGGCCAAGGAAACTGTCACAAGGAATAGGAAAAAATTGGAGCTGAAGCGGTGTGCTATTTCAAATCCTCTATGATGACACGGGTTGAAACACAATTGTGGAGTAGGTGAAAGTAGTTCAATATTACCCTTGTTACTTTACAATGAGTGAAGTACAAGATCTCAAAAAACCAAATACGGTAGAAGAAATCAAACTTGTGTTGCAGAGCTTTGCCAAGGAAAAGAGTCTAGGACTGG
Source organism: Picea engelmannii (assembly GCA_009831015.1). NCBI lineage: Eukaryota > Viridiplantae > Streptophyta > Pinopsida > Pinales > Pinaceae > Picea > Picea engelmannii. The sequence continues at coordinate 590,601 of ML787434.1, read as the reverse complement.
ATGGATGGATGGTGGAATTCTTCCTCAAATACTTCACGATATTAGGGGAAGACTTACATGAATTTTTTGAGGAGTCAAGAATATTGGGCTCGATGGTAATATCATTAAATTCGACTTTCATTTCTTTAACTCCAAAGGTAGCTTAGCCATTAAACTTTGGGGAATTCAGGTTGATTTCTCTTTGCAACCTAGATTACAAGGTGATTTCAAAACTTATTGGGTTACGTATGAAGCCAATTCTATAAAACATTTTATCCCTCGAACAATTTGGATTCTTAAAGGGTAGGCAAATTCTAGATGCAGTTGGGGTAGCAAAAGAATTCTTACATAGTATCAAAACTAAAAAGTTTAAATCCGTGCTTCTAAAATTGGACTTATAGAAAGCATATGATTGTGTTAACTAGGAATTTCTTAGGATAATACTTCTAAAGGCATGGATTGGATTGAAGTCCACTAATTGGATAATGAATTGTGTAACAACACCAAACATTGAGGTGTTGGTTAATCGATGACCTACCCATTTTTTTAAAATAAAATGGGGGCTGAGGCAGGGATGCCCATTATCTCCATTACTATTTATCTTAGTGATGGAGGGCCTAAGGTTAATGCTTAAGCAAGTACTCTTCAAAGGGAATATTTCTAGTATAAAGATCTTGAGACTCGTCAAAAAGTTTATGCTGGTGTTTGTGGATGATATATTGATTATGAATATGGCAAGGGCATCCATCTAGGAGTATATAGATTCCATTATGTCTACCTTCTATTGAGCTTCGGGGCTGGAAATTAATACATAAAAATCCTCGATGCATTTTTCAAGCCTAGAATGTACAAAATTAAACTTTTACAATGCTTTATTTCCCTTTAAATTTTCTGGTTTGGATGCAGGCATCAGGTACTTTAGTTTTTTCCTTAATCCTACCAACTATAGGGTAGAGGATTGGTGTTGGTTGTTGCAGAAATTTGAAAAAAGGATTGGACATTGGTCCTATCATTGGCTGAAAATGGGAGGGAGGCATGTTCTGGTGAAATCGGTACTTGAAAACCTACTGGTCTACTGGTTGGTGATAACTAATGTGCCATACACAATATTAAACATGATCAGGAAGTTGATGTACATATTTTTATGGTCCAGATGTAGAGAGATATAGTGCATACACTTATGTAATTGGGAGTTATTATCCAAGCCCAAAGCTTGTGGAGGTTTGGGATTTAAACATATGATATGGTTCAACAAAGGTTGGAAGCAAACACTTTATGGCATTGTCTCTTCAAATATGGACTCTGGCACATGGTTTTATTGGGTAAGTACTTACACTCTCACTCGGTGATCTCTTGGTTGAGACATCCTTTGGTGTTCACTTCAAAAGTCTCCAGTACTTGGAGGTTTCTTCACAAAGCTCTATCAGTGGTGAAACATTGGACCGCGTGGAGGCTAGGAACCAGGATGTTAGTACGCCTGGGAGAATATGTGATTCAGGGTCTAGGAAATAAATCTTACCTCACAACCAGCCTTATCAATTCCTTAAGGAAGAAAGGATATCATCTCCTATTTCAGGCTACTAAAAGAAGTTGGCAAAGTCCTTCTACATTTAAGTGGAAAGTGGCCATGGAGTTGGGCTTAGGCGGCTAGGAGGCTGAGGAATTGGATGATTTTAGCAAAGCATTGACACAAGATAGGATTTTCCTCTCGAATTCCCCAGACGAGATGGTTTAGATAGGTAAATCATCCATGGTTATTATGACTGCAAAAAAAGAATACGGTGTTATTGCAGCAAATATATCTACACGAAGCTTCAATTGGTGGAACAACTTGATGTGGAAATGAAACATGACTCTTAAACTCAAACTTTTCTTGGTTGTTGATGGAGGACAAGATCCTCACCTGGGATATTCTACAAAGAATAGGGTGGTAGGGTCCAAGAATTTGTTCCATGTGCAAGAAAGATATTGACACATCCCAACATTTGATATTATATTTCCCCTTTGCACAACAAGTTTGGACTAGTTTGGACTAGAACATTTACAGTATTCAAGATCAATGATGGGTGGAAAAGAGAGAACATACATAAGTTATTTAATGATTGGAGGTCCAAGAACACTAAGTAGCTCACTCTTCCTTCTATTATTTGTTGGAACATTTGGATGGAAAGGAACAAAGCATTGTTCGAAGAAGGCCAACCTTCCATTGATGGGGTGTTACATAGGATCCTAGGATGGGTTAGGGACACAAAGAAGATGATACAACCCTTACTGAAGCTAAAACAACCTCCTTTGATTTAAAAAATAAGAGTTGCAGATTGGCTTGATGGGGTTGCACAAATAAATGGTTAGTGTAGTGGTGTTGGTGGAATAATTAAGGAAAACAATCACACTAGCTATAAGTGGTGTCTCAATTGTGGACCGGGCACAAAAAATAGAGATGAACTCCTTGGATTCTGGGCCTTGTTGTTCCTAGCTATGCGGTTACACATCCTTGATCTATAGGTCATAGGGGATTCAAATTTAATTATTGATTAGCTGAATAAGAACAATGAGCTACATGTGTTGGGTTTAAAATACTGGAAAGATAGGATATTGACACTTACACATGCCTTCCTATATCTCGTCTTCATACATTATTACAGAGAATTCTACTAGGAAGTAGATGTTATATCCAAACAATATCTTACCTTACAGGAAGGGACTTTGAAATTCACTCAGTTGAAAGATGGTCAAGCTGGCCCAATACACTTATTCTGGATTTACTGACTGATCTTAGGCTATCTTGTTCATCGCTAATACTTGTTGGGTTTTAATTGGTTCTGGATGTTTCTCCTCTTACTTGGTCGAGTCTGTAGGAAGTTTTTTTTTTGTTTTTATCAAAGCTAATGGACTGTTAGGGGAGATGTCCCTCAGTCTGTTATTTTTATTTACCAGCTCTGCGTAGCTTCTTGGGTGTCTTTGTTTGTTTCGTGGATCTCATTTTTTTCTTGAGCCAACACATTATTGGTGGAGTCGACTGTAACTTTCTGGTTTTCCCTGGAGTTGGAATCTGTTTATATTATTAATATTAATGTGCAATTTCTATGTGGAAAAAAAAGGAAGTTAATGGTTAAAATCAGAGCCCTTCATTTATTATGACAACCAAGAATATTTTGAGCATATGAAATATAGTCCATTAAAATACCATCTATAATTTAAATCCCATTAAATGTCGCCATTTCCAATAGGTGTACACCTATCAACATAATTATCCAAGGAAGTAGAGTATGTATATTATATTAGATTTCTCCTTCATTAAGTTTTAGTTGAAATGAATATATATATATATATATATATATATATATATATATATATATATATATTGGTTGTGTTTGACCACTTTTGGGACTTTGACAGGATGGTAGAAGATGGGGTGCCCAGGCAGAGTAGAGATCGTTGGATCCCACCCACTTTGCGGGCTTGTAGACCCAACAAAGGGTTTACTAAGGTTTATGTAATGGGTTATGGGATGTAGGCCCATGGGTTTATCCATATTTAGACCCTTTTGTAAATGTATAAATAAGAAGTAACTAAGCGATGTAAGAAGTAGTGTTAGCTATGTGCACAAAATGTTTGGATTAGTGCAAGAGATTGGAAGTTGCGTTGTGCAATATGGCTGTGTAAAGTAAGGCTTTGTGCTATTAAGGAATTGGCTCTGTGCCTTGACCTAGTCTAGGGAAGGTGGATTTAGTGCATTGTGCGCAGATCACTTGTCCATTGTAAAGTTAGGATTTGTGGCTTTGTGCATAGGAGAAGACAAATGTAAGAAGATCGAAGACTATTAAAGAAGAAGAAGAAGTTGGTGGATGTAGCCCCACACTGGGTTGAACCACGTATATCCTGTGTCTTGATGTTCTTTGTGCGATGTTGCTTATGTGATTTATTCTTAGTGTTTTTATAATGAATGAATATAATGTTGTAGCTTAGTGCTTAATAATGTTAAAGATGAATGAATGTTAGATCTGAGTCAATGCTATGTGCTAAGAGATTTTAAGGGCTTGATCTTGATTATTACTGCGTTTTTCTGTACTTAGGGTTTGATCTGCGATGTGAATAAGACTCATGAACTAATGCATATTGTTGGCTAAGTTCTCTGTTAAGTGTTATAATCACAGATCTGTGTCCCAGGTTGGTTGTAGACACCTGAGTAATGCAACCCCCCTTGCCTCTACCTCAGGTGAGATTTCATCTTCTTCGCAGGTGTTGAAAGGGTCAGTAGTTAGGGTTTTGTTGGTGCATTGTTGAAGTGTTGAACCCAGGGTGTGCCCCTGTGCCAATTTTTTTTTTCGTTGATGGGACTCAAGGCTTCAACAGTGCACCAAAAAAACCATAACTACCGGCCCTTTTGGCAACACCTGTTAAGTAGATGAAGTCTCACCCGAGGTAGAGGCAGGGGGGGTTGCAGGACTTAGGTGTCTACAACCAATATGGGACACAAATATGTGATTATAACACTTAACAGAGCACTTATCCAACAATATGCATTAGCACATAGCATTGACTCAGATCTAACATTCATTCATCTTTAACATCATTTAGCACTAAACTACAACATTATATTCATTCATTATAACAACACTAAGAATAAATCTAATAAACAACATAGCACAAATCATATCAAGACACAGGATATACGTGGTTCTCCCCAGTGTGGGGCTACGTCCACCAACATCTTCTTCTTCTTTATTAGCCTTCGATCTTCTTACATTCATCTGCTCCTATGCACAAAGCCACAGAGCCTAACTCTGTAGTGGATAGGTGATCTGCACACAATGCACTAGATCCACCTTCCCAAGACCAAATCAATAAACATAGCCAACTCCTTAATAGCACAAAGCCTTACTTTACACAACCAAATTGCACAACGTAACTTCCAATCTCTTGCACTAAGCCAAACATATTGTGCACATAGCTAAGACTACTTCTTACATCGCTTAGCTACTTCTTATTTATACATTTACAAAAATGTCTAAACATGGATAAACCCATGGGCCGACATCCCATAACCCATTGCATAAACCCTATTAAACCCTTTGTTGGGTCCACAAGCCCACAAAGTGGGTGGGATCCTGTGATATCCACTCTACCTAGGTGCTTCATCTTCGACCAGCCTGTCAAAGTCCCAAAAGTGGTCAAACATGACCAATATTTCCTCAAAACTTGGTCAAGGGCCAACAGACCCCCAACACTCACATGTGATTTATCCCGAGTTACTTAGATCTGGGCAACACTGCTTCAAAGGCTTCGAGCTTAGCTCGAGCTGCCTCGACTTGTTTCTTCACCAGAGCTTCCTGGTTGATGAACTCTTGAATTAGTTTCTCTGTAACAAGCCCTTCCAAGCATTGTTCCACAATCGTAACCACTTGTTTTAGCTGCAATCCTTGTCCTTCAATCTCTTCAAAAAGTGTGCAGGATTCATCTTGCATAGGTTGGAGTCTCTGTGTAACCTCCATGACTCTACTCTGGATGGAAGTAACCTACTGCTAGACTGTGCATTGTTCCTGTGATATTTTCATCCTCTCTACTGGAGTGAGAAGCTTCATCTGTGCTTGGATGGTGGATGCCTACTTCTGCACCTCCTGGAGTTGTGTTTACAGCTTCCTTAGATACAGATCTTCTGGGAGGTGTTCATAAGTTTGTGCACTATGATCACTCAATTGCTTACATTCTAAGGCAAGAGACCTGATCCTTCCAACTGGGCTTCAACAATTGAGACTTCATCTGCTTCACAGGTGTTGCCAAAAGGGTCGGTAGTTAGGGTTTTGTTGGTGTGTTGTTGAAGCGTTGAACCCTGGGTCTGCCCCTGTACCAACACATGTATATGTATAATGTAACTTATTAGAATATGGTGTAAAATGATAAAAACAAAATTTGTATGATTAAGAAAAATTTTTCTTTTAATAATTAAGAAGTTACTTAGTCCTCATGGTGTAGAGCAGTCAGTGAGGGAGTGCACTGTTAAGGAACTCCATAAGTGAAGTCATCGGTTTGAAACCTCTGGGGACACCTCAAATCTATCCATGTTAAGGGAAAGTGTGGTCCATGCCAGGTGTGATCCCCGGGTGATTTTGATGTCTTACATGCCCCTCGGTCATGGAATCTCATTCACAGGCCAATCCTGCAAGTTAAGGATTTTTATCTAACAAAAAAAAATTAAGAAGCTACTTTAATACTTAAATGAAAAAATTTATTGAAACAAATTTGTGTAATTATAAATAAAAACTAGATCTTACGTGCCACTAGGTTTGCATATTTTTTTATTTTTAATTATATATATTTAAAAAAATTAATAAAGTTAGTGAAGCCCTTAAATTAAAAGGGAAAGTGTCAAGATTGAAATTGAGGTTCTTACCATAATCAATGAAATCTTTTAAGTTTCTATGTCTTCTTTTGTACTTGTGCATCATTTAATTTGTTTTCTCGAAAGACAATAAAAAGTTGCACCAGAAACAAAAGAACTATGTACATTTTTCGAATTATGAGAGAGAGCTCTATAAGTGTGTATTTTCATCGGAGATGAATATGTGGATCATATTTAAAAATCTCATTGAAAATAAAGATGATAGTAGGGAGATGGAAAAAATGAGTGTGTTTTGGTTTATGCAGTGCCAACCACTAGCTTTGTCATTCTGAAGCTAATCCAAGCCACGAGCAAAGTCATTCAACATGTGGAGGAAAAAAACAATCCTATCCAATCTTTTTGAATTCACAAGAAAGGGCATGTGTTGGACGTGCACACATTAATTATGCATGCTCATTATTTTTGCATAAAATAGAAACCAAGTAAAACTCCCTCACCTTGGAATGTTTCAAATGAAATATTTAGCACTAAAACCTTATTTTAGGGGTAGAGGACCTATTTTCCTCTCATGATCATAGTTTAAACTGCTAGATTCATTCCCTTTATGAAAAAACACCCAATGGCAACTATAATACCACTCAAAGGTGAAAGACCCCATAGAGGGGGCATGTGTCATGGTTGTAGGCCTTGTTCACAATGTTTGAGGCTTATAAGGTTAATTTTCCAACACAAGGCGCTTGTTTTCCTTTTTGACCATCATCTAGGCCCCTAAACCCATCACTCTTGACCAAAACCATTTAATGCCAGCCATACCCAACTTAGAGGCCAAAGAACCCATGGAAAGGTCCTATATAGTGTTTTAATGCATCTATCATGACACTTGAACCTAATAATATTTATTAAATATCAAAGGCTCTTATTGTTCTTCCATGAATATTTATTAAATTCCCAACACTCTTATTGTCCTTCCCTTGATAAACCACTCAAAAATGAAAGATCCGCAAGAGAAGGAATGCTTTTTGGATTGTAGGTGTTTTTCATAGTCACTGAGCCTAAGAAGCATCATTGAGGTAATAAGTCCCTTGTTCTCATCCCTTGACCTTGGTTATAAATTGAGACACATTCTTGGTTCACAACTAGCCTAGTCATGGTACTCATAGCACCCTTGGAAAAAATTAATAACCAATAGAGTTTCGATTTGGTGTTTCAAGGAATTGTCCATGGCTCTTGATATTGAGAAGAAAAATTTAGGGCCATATGATCTTGCATCCCTCCCATGATTATGGTTAAGGAATCAAGACCCATCCATGATGCCCAAGACCTCATAATGGTGCCCATATTCAACTCATATGCCAAAGACTCCCTAGAGAGGGCTCATGTTGTGGTTTCTACATGTTGTTCATGGTGGTTCAACTCAATAGGTTTAGTTATAGAAAAAAATCAATATTTCCCTTGGTCATGTTTAGATGTCTTTTAAAACATTTCTAGTCCACAAAAATATTCATGGTGCTTATATCCCACTTGAATGCCAACGACCCTCTGCAAAGTGTTTATGCATTAGTTTAAGGACTTGTTCAAGGATTTTGAACCTAGGAATCTTCAATATGATCCTTAAGAATATTGAGGGCTCATGTCATGGTTTATAAGTGTTATTCATGGTGATAGAGAGCAAGAATATTCAATTAGGGTTTAACACCCTCGTTTCCCCCATTGACCATGTTTAGACATCAAGACCCATCAATGTACAAAACCTACTCATGCAACCTATATCCCACTAGATGGCCTACAAAGAACCACTACAAAGGTCTCACATGTTGGTTAATGAGATTATTCAAGGCTTTTAAGCCTAAGAAGATTCAACAATATACTGAGGTCCTTGTTTTCCATCCTTGACCATGGTCAAGGCCTTGCAATCCATCCTTGTGTGAAAAACCTCCCAATTGAATCCATATCCAACTATAATTCCAAATACCCCTTATATATACCTATAGCATGCCAAATAAAATCTACAATGGTCTCATGTGGTGTTTTTAGGATGTATTCAATGCTATATCTTGAGAAGCTTCATGGGTTGTAGGTGTTGTTCATGGTGCTTGAGCCCAAGAAGAGTTTTTTAGGGCATAATCCCCTTATTGTCATCCCTTAACTTTGGTTATACCTTGAGACACACTCTTGGTCCATGACCAACCAAGTCATGGTACCTATATTCCTATTAGAGGTGAAAGATATCCAATAGTGGTCCTATGTGGTGGTTTGAGAGCTTGTCCATGGTGATTGAGCCTGTAAAGCAATGCTTATGGATAGAGGATCTGTATTCCCTCCATTGGATATGTTTAAGGACCTGAGACCCATCCATGATGCCCAAGGATTCATAATGGAACCCACTGTATTCAAATTAGATGTCAAAGTCTCCCTCAAGAGGGCTTTTGTCATGGTTTATAGGTGTTGTTCATGGTGTTTGAGATTGAGAAGTTCCAATGAGATATTAAGGTTGTTGTTTTTACCTAACCATTTTTATTCCCGAACACACATTTCTAGTCGATAAAACCTATTCATGGTGCCTATATCCCACTTAGAGGCCAATACTCCTTAGAATGTGTAGCATATTTGGATTCATTCCTTAGCCATCCAAAACTATCAACAAGATTTCATAGAATCATTAACCATATTTGAAGATATACTTAACCTCTAACAATAATACAATACATAAACAGGTAAGGGATATAGCAACAACATAACCCAGGTATGGCACAGATGATGGCAACAAAAACCAACTTTTAAGGAAGGGTACAGGCTCAATAAAGTACATGTGTGTGCCAGTTACAAAAGTTGACCATGGAGGAGGTTCAACGATGGAGAGAATGATTGAGTGTGTGAATGTTTGAGTGTGTGGGAAGCATCAAAATAATGGCAGAGAAAACTCCCCAACGAACTAATTTCCCCACATAAAAATGCATGTCCCAAATTAGACACATGTCTTCATGAAGCTGCATGAGCTCCACTTATCATTCGTTCCCCTTTCCACAGGAACTTAGGACAAATTTAGTTATTTCCCAAACCTTAGTCTTTAGGAAATAATTATATAATGTTATTCCCTTAGAGATAATCCCTTTAGCTTAGCCCTTTTTCCTAGCCTCTTATCCCCTTCCCTTTACATACATAGTGGAGCTTAGTCCCCCATAACTCTTTCTCTGTGGTCGGTCTACATGCAACGATGTATTATATTAGTGATATGAGTATTTGTATATACAAAATCAAGCTCCCTATCCTTCAACATCTAGGCTTTCCGACCTAATAAACACATAAGCCTCTTAGCTTATAATCACTTGGCTCACCAACCTATAAAACATGTTTACAATTCATAATTACAACTGGGGCTTGGCCTTGGGGTATTACAATACCCTCCCCTTATTTATGCATTGTCCTCAGTTCATCATATTTACATATTACAACAAGATTCTCAAAAATCTTCAAAAAGATGTGGGTATTTTGCCCACATAGCATCTTCATGCTCCCAAGTTGCATCCTCAGGACCATATCAGTTCCATTGGACCTTTACAAGCTCTATTGTTTGATTTTGGAGCTGCTTGATCTTCTAGTCCAGTATGCACATCGAATGCACTTGAAAAGCACATTCTTTCTCCACATGAATCACATTCCAATCAATCACATGATTAACATCAGGTATATACTTCTTGAGAAATGATACATGGAAAAAATTATGAATAGACATATATGTAGGCAATGGAATCATATAAGCTACTGGTCCAATCCTCTCTAGGATTTCAAATGGCCCATAATATCTACCTTCCAACTTGGAATGGTTTCCCAACTTCAACGAACTTTTGTTGGCCTTCACTTTCAAGAATACATGATCACCCACTTTAAACTCCTTGTGAGTTCTGCCCTTGCCAACATAGCTTTTCTTCTTGTTTTGGGAATCCTTTAAATTCTTTTTTATCTTCAACATTTTCTCTTCCATTTCCCTAAGCAACTCTATCCCAACCATCACTCTATCAGCTAGGTTGTCCCATCTTATTGGTGTGTTGCACTTTCTTCCATAAAGTGCCTCAAATGGGCTCATCTTCAACGATGCTTGGTGTAATACCCCTCGAACAAAACCAATTGTAAATGTAAAATGAAAATGTACTTAAGATGGTGAGTTGTTTGATATCATTTTTGTATGGACCTTTCATGGCATAGTGCGCGCATGTACTGCACACTAAAATGATGAAGTGTGCACATTCCAAGATACCACACGCAACAACTTAAGTGCGCGCAATTTTGAGGCCAGGGAGCCTTTGTGTATATGTTGTGCTTTATAGGTTGGTGAGCTAGTTATTATAAGCAAGGAAGCTTATGTTTTGTATTAGGCTAGAGAGCCTAGATGTTAAAGGCCAATGAGCCTATTTTTGTATATGTCTTATCATTAATATAAAATACATCGTTGCGTGCATACTGACAATGATAAAATAGTATGGGGGACTAAACTCCACTTGTTAGGGAAAGGGGGGGAGTAAAATTTAAGGAAAAGAGGCTAATCTAGGGAGATTAAGCCAAAAATGAATATTATATTAATATTCCTTAAAGTATAAAGTATGGATAATTATTTTATCCTAAGTTCTAAGGATGGGGATAGGTGGGACAAATTAGCTCCCAACATGACAAGTGTCAAGTTGAGAACATGCATACATATAGTTTGGACTTAGTTCATTTTACCATCATTCAATCATCCATTCAATCATTCTAGGATCATTCACTCACTCACTCAGTTGTCCTTTGTACCTTCCTGTCACTGTACTTGAACCTGTATCCATACCCATAACTATTTGTGTACATGGTTATCTTGGGAGTTGGACAGAAGAAGTGGGTTGTTGGGCCTATGGGATATTGAAGAGGTGGGTTGTCAAGCCCATGAGAAATATCTCAAGGTGAGAGAATTTTTGGGAATTGATTTTCGAAGGTGCTAACTTGCAACTACAGGGATCTGAGACTTCTTGTTCAAACTGTTGTTGAAGCCTAGAAAGGAAGTGGGGTAGCCGAGGGACTATTGAGAAAAGAAGGGGCACACTTCCTAGGTTGGGATAGACATGTGGGGAATGAGCGACTCTAGGTTGTTAGTTTGAGTTGGCACATGTGATAGAGTCTTTCCTATTGTCTATGATACATCATCCTGGTTAGGAATCCATTTACCCAGGTGGATGTTAGTCCAAGCTCGGGGTAGACCCGCTGCTGAGAGTGATGAATAGTGTGGTCAAAGGCTAGGAGGTTCGTGGAAGGTCTACATGTAGTTGGTGATATACTTACCAAGATAAGTGTCCATTATGTGATAAATTACATGATGAATTATTATTTACATTTTTTTGTTTATGGGTTTATCTTATGTGTGGTGTGTAAGTGTATTTATATTTATAGGTATTTCCTGTATATGTTGCATGTATATGTTTACTATTACTTCATTATGAATCTATGAATTTATAGAATGTATTTGTCTATTTACATTTTATATATAAAGTTCTGCAAGAGTTCTGTGTGTATATGTTTTATTTGCATGCAGTTCAAAAATGTTTATGTGGAATAGCTCAGTTGGATGTTGGGTATGTTACAGTATGATATCAGAGCATTTTCTGGAGTAGCATGGCCCGACCTGGGTGGTCGGGGATGTTACAATATGGTATCAGAGCTTCAGTTTTCAACACTGAGCTTGGATGGGCCGATCAAGTTGAGTTGAAGCGAAATTTCACAGAGGATTGATTTCGAAGTGGAAAAATTTCAAGTTACAGAGCGTCCATGGTAAAAATTAGAAGAAATTGTGTGGAATTGGGAAAAATCCCCAATTTATGGTGTTAAATTCATGGGAAAATTCAGAAATTTGGCCTAGTGGTGAGATATTCTTGATTTAATATTTGTTCTAGCAAATTCAGACCTGGAATTGCTCGAATTTGATGTTACAGTGAATCCATGACAAATGGAGCGATATTAGTTGATTAAAATTATGAATTTTTGAATTGAGTTTGGAAAAAAATTTGTTCCTGAAATGTCAACCCACATTGATTTGTTATTGTAGAGGTTGAATTGGTGTTATCAAGGTGAAATTGAATTGCAGAATGTCTACGACCAAGAATATTTTGAGAATATGAAATCTAGTTCATTAAAAGACCATCTATAATTTAAATCCCATTAAATGTCGTCATTTCCAATAGGTGTACGCCTATCGACATAATCACCCAAGGACGTAGAGTATTTATATTATATTAGATTTCTCCTTCATTAAGTTTTATCTGAAATGGATATATATATATATATATATATATATATATATATTAATTAAGAAGAGTTATTCCATGTTGTTGTCCCTTGACCAAGTTTTGAGGAAATATTGGTCCTGTTTGACCACTTTTGGGACTTCGACAGGCTGGCCGAGGATAGAGTACCCAGGCAGATCAGAGATCACAAGATCCCACTCACTTTTCGGGCTTGTAGACACAACAAAGGGTTTCCTAGGGTTTATGTAATGGGTTATGGGATGTCGGCCCATGGGTTTATCCATGTTTAGACCCTTTTGTAAATGTATAAATAAGAAGTAGCTAAGTGACTTAAGAAGTAGTGTTAGCTATGTGCACAATATGTTTGGCTTAGTGCAAGAGATTGGAAGTTGCATTGTGCAATATGGTTGTGTAAAGCAAGGCTTTGTGCTATTATGGAGTTGGCTTTGTGCCTTGACCTGGTTTTGGGAAGGTGGATCTAGTGCGTTGTGCGTAGATCACCTATCCACTGCAGAGTTAGGCTTTGACTTTGCACATAGGAGAAGATGAATGTAAGAAGATCAAAGACTAACAAACAAGAAGAAGAAGTTGGTGGACGTAGCCCCACACTGGGGTGAACCACGTATATCCTGTGTCTTGATGTGCTTTGTGCGATGTTGCTTATGTGATTTATGCTTAGTGTTGTTATAATGAATGCATCTAATGTTATAGTTTAGTGCTTAATAATGTTAAAGATGAATGAATGCTAGATCTGAGTAAATGCTATGTGCTAAGAGATTTTAAGGTCTTGATATTTCATTATTACTATGTTGTTTTGTACTTAGGGTTTGATCTGCGATGTGAATAAGACTCACGAACTAATGCATATTTTTAGATAAGTTCTCTATTAAGTTTTATAAACATAGATTTGTGTCCCATCTTGGTTGTAGACACCTGAGTCCTACAACCCCCCTGCCTCTACCTTGGGTGAGACTTCATCTGCTTCGCAGGTGTTGCCGAAAGGGCTGGTAGTTAGGGTTTTTTTGGTGCTTTGTTGAATCATTGAACCAAGGGTTTTACCCTATGCCAACAAATGGTTTCATTGACAAAACTCATGGCTTCAACAGTGCATCAACAAAACCCTACTACCGACCCTTTTGGCAACACCTGCAAAGCAGATGAAGTATCACCTGAGGTAGAGGCAGGGGGGTTGCTGGACTCATTTGTTTACAACCAAGCTAGGACATAGATCTGTGATTATAACACTTAACAAAACAATTAGCCAACAATTTGCATTAGTTCATGAGTCTTATTCACATCGCAGATCAAACCCTAAGTACAGAACAACGCAATAATAATCAATATCAAGCCCTTAAAATCTCTTAGAACATAACATTGACTCAGATCTAGCATTCATTCATCTTTAACATTATTAAGCACTAAGCTACAACATTAGATTCATTCATTATAACAAAACTAAGCATAAATCACATAATAAACATCACACAAAGCACATTAAGACATAAGATATACGTTGTTCACCCCAGTGTGGGGCTACATCCACCAACTTCTTCTTCTTCTTTATTAGTCTTCGATCTTCTTACATTCATCTGTTGTTGTGCACAAAGCTACAGAGCCTAACTCCATAGTGGACAAGTGACCTGCGCACAATGCACTAGATCCACCTTCCCAAGACCATGTCAAGGCATAGAATCAACTCCTTAATAGCACAAAGCCTTACTTTACACAGCCAGATTGCACAACACAACTTCCAAAATCTTGCACTAAGCCAAACACACTATGCCCATAGCTAACCCTACTTGTTACATCGCTTAGCTACTTCTTATTTATACATTTACAAAAAGGTATAAACATGGATAAACCCATGGGTCGACATCCCATAACCCTTTATATAAACCCTACTAAACCCTTTGCTAGGTCCACAAGCCCACAAAGTGGGTGGGATCCCGCGATCTCTGCTTTGCCTAAGTGCTCCATCTTCGACTAGCCTATTGAAGTCCCAAAAGTGGTCAAACACGACCAATATTTCCTCAAAACTTGGTCAAGGGACAACAGGCCCCCAACACTCACATGTGACTCATCCTGAGTTACTCAGATCTGGGAAACACTACTTCAAAGGCTTCGATATTATCTCGAGTTGCCTCCACTTGTTGCTTCGCCAGAGCCTCCTGCTCGACGAACTCCTAAATTATTTGCTCTGTAACATGCCCTTCAAGGCATTGTTCCATTGTCGTAACCACTTGTTCCAGCTGTGATCTTTGTCCTTCAATCTCTTCAAAAAGTGTGTAGGCTTCATCCTGCATCGGCTGGAGTCTCTATGTAACCTCCATGACTCTGCTCTGGATGGAAGTAACCTGCTGCTGGAATGTGCGTTATTCCTGTGATATTTTCATCCTCTTGACTGGAGTGAGTAGCTTCATCTGTGCTTGGATGGTGGATTCCTATTTCTGCACCTCCTAGAGCCGTGCTTCCAGTTTCCTCAACTCTGGATCTTCTCTGAGGATTTCGTAGGTCTACACACTATGATCACTCAATTGCTTACATTCTGAGGAAAGTGCCATGATCCTTCCAACTGCACTTCAACAATTGAGACTTCATCTTCTTCACAAGTGTTTCTGAAAGGGCCAATAGTTAGGGTTTTGTTGGTGCGTTGTTGAAGCGTTGAACCCCAGGTCTTCCCCTATGCCAACACATGTATATGTATAATATAACTTATTAGAATATGGTGTAAAAGGATAAAAACAATTTTTTTATAATTAAGAAAACATGTTCTTTTAATAATTAAGAAGTTAGTTAGTCCTCATGGTGTAGAGAAGTCGGTGAGGGAGTGCGCTGTTAAGGCACTCCAAAAGTGAAGTCATCGGTTTGAAACCTCTGGGGACACCTCAAATCCATCCATGTTAAGGGATGGTGTGGTCCATGCTGGGTGCGATCCCCAAGTGATTTTGATGTCTTACATGCCCATGGGTCCTGGAATCTAATCCACAGACCAATCCTGCAAGTCAGGGATATTTATCTAAGAAAAAAATATTAAGAAGTTACTTTAATACTTAAATGAAAAAGTTTCTTGAAAAAATTTTCTGTAATTATAAATAACAACTAGATCTTATGTGCCACTAGGTTTCCATATTTTTTATTTTTAATTATATATATTTAAAAAAATTAATAAAGTTAGTGAAGCCCTTAAATTAAAAGGGAAAGTGTCAAGATTGAAATTGAGGGTCTTACCATAATCAGTCAAATCTTTTAAGTGTCTATGTCTTCTTTTTTAATTGTGCATCATTTGATTTGTTTTCTTGAAAGACAATAAAAAGTTGCACCAGAAACAAAAGACATATGTACATTTTTCGAAACAAAAGACATATGTACATTAATTATGCATGCTCATTATTTTTGCATAAAATAGAAACCAAGTAAAACTCCCTCACCTTGGCATGTTTCAAAGGAAATATTTAGCACTAAAACCTTCTTTTAGGGGTCGTGATCATAGTTTAAACTGCTAGATCCATTTCCTTTATGAAAAAACACCCAATGGCACCTATAATACCACTCAAAGGTGAAAGAACCCATAGAGGGGGCATGTGTCATGGTTGTAGGTCTTGTTCACAATGTTTGAGACTTAGAAGGTTCATTTTCGAGCACAAGGCCCTTGTTTTCCTTTTTGGCCATCATCTAGGCGCCTAAACCCATCACTCTTGACCAAAACCATTTAATGGCAGCCATACCCAACTTAGAGGCCAAAGAACCCATGGAAAGGTCCTATATAGTGTTTTAATGCATCTATCATGACACTTGAACCTAAGAATATTTATTAAATTCCCAATGCTCTTATTTTCCTTCCATGAATATTTATTAAATTCCCAATGCCCTTATTGTCCTTCCCTCAGTAAACCACTCAAAAATGAAAGATTCGCAAGAGAATGAATGATTTTTGGCTTGTAGGTGTTTTTCATAGTGATTAAGACTAAGAATCATCATTTAGGGAATAAGTCCCTTGTTGTCATCCCTTGACCTTCGTTAAACATTGAGACACATTCTTGGTTCACAACTAACCTAGTCATGGTACTCATAGGACCCTTGGAAAAAATTAATAACCAATAGAGTTTTGATTTGCTAGTTCAAGGAACTGTCCATGGCTCTTGATATTGAGAAGAACATTTTAGGGCCATATGATCTTGCATCCCTCCCATGATTATGGTTAAGGAATCAAGACCCATCCATGATGCCCAAGGCCTCATAATGGTGCCCATATTCAACTCATATGCCAAAGACTCCCTAGAGAGGGCTCATGTTGTGGTTTCTAGGTGTTTTTCATGGTGGTTCAACTCAATAGGTTTAGTTATTGAAAAAAATCAATATTTCCCTTGGCCATGTTTATATGTCTTTTAAAACATTTCTAGACCACAAAAATATTCATGGTGCTTATATCCCACTTGAATGCTAATGACCCTCTACAAAGTGTTTAAGCATTAGTTTAAGGACTTGTTCAAGGATTTTGATCCTGGGAATCTTCAATATGATCCTTAATAATATTGAGGGCTCGTGTCATAGTTTCTCAGTGTTATTCATGGTGCT
Organism: Picea engelmannii; assembly: GCA_009831015.1. Classification (NCBI taxonomy): domain Eukaryota; kingdom Viridiplantae; phylum Streptophyta; class Pinopsida; order Pinales; family Pinaceae; genus Picea; species Picea engelmannii. The sequence goes on along the minus strand of ML787434.1, from coordinate 573,438 downwards.
AGAGATCAATAATATTCAATTAGGGTTTAACACCCTTGTCCCCCCCCCCCTTGACCATGTTTAGACATCAAGACCCATAAATGTACAAAAGTTACTCATCGAACCTATATCCCACTAGATGGCCTACAACGAAACTCTACAAAGGTCTCACATGTTGGTTAACGGGATTATTCAAGACTCTTAAGCCTAAGAAGATTCAACAATATATCGATGTCCTTGTTTTCCATCCTTGACTATGGTCAAGGCCTTGCAATCCATCCTTGGTGTGAAAAACCTCCTAATTGAATCCATATCCAACTATAATTCCAAATACCCCTTATATATACCTCTATCATGCCAAAGACAGCCTACAATAGTCTCGTGTGGTGGTTTGAGGATGTAATCAATGCTATAGATTGAGAAGCTTCATGGGTTGTAGGTGTTTTTCATGGTGCTTGAGCCCAAGAATATTTGTTTAGGGAATAATCCCCTTATTGTCGTCCCTTAACTTTGGTTATACCTTGAGACACACTCTTGGTCTGTGACTAACCAAGTCATGGTACCTATATCCCCCTTAAAGGTGAATGATATCCAATAGTGGTCCTATGTGGTGGTTTGAGAGCTTGTCCATGGTGATTGAGCCTGGGAATCAATGTTTAGGGGTGACGAATCTTTATTCCCTCCCTTTGATATGTTTAAGGACCTGAGACCCATCCATGATGCCCAAGACTTCATAATGGCATCGACTGTATTCAAATTAGATGCCAAAGTCTCCTTCAAGAGGGGTTTTGTCATAGTTTATAGGTGTTGTTCATGGTGTTTGAGATTGAGAAGTTCCAATTAGATATTAAGGTTGTTGTTTTTCCCTAACCATTTTTATTCCTTGACACACATTTCTAGTCGATAAAACCTATTCATGGTGCCTATATCCCACTTAGAGGCCAATACTCCTTAGAAAGTGTAGCATATTTGGATTCCTTCCTTAGCCATCCAAAACTACCAACAAGATTTCATAGAATCATTAACCATATTTGAAGATATACTTAACCTCTAACAATAATACAATACATAATTCATATGCAAATATAAAATATTAGTGGACATAACATTGCATATTTTGAAGTCCTTCATTACCAATTAAACTCAATGTATTAGAAAAACATAAAACAATTCCATATTGAGATAACCATGAATGATTGTCTACAATTAATGTCATTTCCACCAAACTAGTTAATGAGGAGTGATTTTCCACCCCACCCAATTGTAGGAATCATCTATCGTTTCCACCCTCAAGCCAAACCATGATACCACTAGGGAAAATCAATCTCTTATAGGGCTCTAAACTCACTCATCCCAACCCATTAATCTTATGAAAATATACTTAATACAAATATATCTATACCCTCATCCACCCATAGTACAAGAAATCACACTCTTTCCCATTTCCCCATACAACACAAGGAAGATATACTATTTCTCTTCTCAACAATCCCTTAGATTACTCTTCCCTTCCAATGCTCTTTAATGCGTGTAGAAAGAGTCCAACCTATTGTCTTCCTTTTCCTAATAACATAGGGAAAAAAATACTTGGCCTCAATATATTCAATGAGTATAAATAATAGGGTTTCAAGTATGAAGGTGTTCCCTCATCTACTTTGGACATTCCAACCATGGTTTCTCTCTCCAATCATCCCATTTTCTTCCACATTTTAGCATCAATTTTTTCCCTTGACTTTTAGAGATCGTATTGGCCACAAGTTCCTAGAAATATATTTCCATATTAGTCATAAGTGGCATAATAACCAAAGGAAAACATCCCCATAACATGGGATCCTATCTCCTCTCCACCCCCATGAATAATTGCCTAATAGAATGATGATAAGATGCACAAAAAAGACAACACAAAACCTTTTCTTCATGAGATCTACTCTATTCCCAAGGATATGACACTTGTACTTAGTACATTCAAAACATTCAAAGGTTGATGGGACAACTTGTAAGAAAGAATGACCCACCCAACCCCTTATCAAAAGCAATAACAATGTTCCCTATTAGTCCCTTCGTAGAGTCTTATCCCCCTTTCCATTTTTAGTGGAGTTTATCCCCCCCTACTCTTTTACATGGTTAGTCTGCAGTAGTGGTGTGTTTTCATTAATAATATGATTTTTTACATATTACAATAATAGGCTCACAGGCATTTAGCATCTAGGCTCTCCATTGAAATAATCACATAAGCCTTCCGACCTATAACAACTTGGCTCACCATCCTATATGTTCATTAACATTTATATGTACAGTTGGGTTTCAGCCTAGGGGTATTACATTCCCCTCCCCCTTATTTATGCATTGTCCTCAATCTGGTATATACACACATACAATAAAAAATTTAATGCAAAAAGCATAGAATAAGAAAGCTAAACACTCATCCTGACTTTGCGCAAACTATAACTAAGGAAGAAAACATAGTGTGAGCAAGTGATTCAGAGGTATCCCATTACGATTTAGAGAACCCTTTTCAAAAATAAGAAAAATGGCACCACCAAAGATTGGATATCCCATTCGGGTTGCAAGGAAAATGAGAAGTGTCGCGAGGACCAAATAGAGCATAAAAACCGATAGGGAAAATTTGAATCAGCGGGTAGGAGTGGTGGATGTGGACGCAATTCCATCTCTAGTCATTGAACCAATAATTCCCACTATTATAGAAGAGCATGATTCGATGACAGAGGAAATGGATATTGACAGATGGGGTGAAACACAAAACCCTAGCATAGAGAAAAACCCCATGCAACAAATTGGATTAGATGCATCACAACCACATGTATAGTCAAATGAGGAAGATGATGAACGTACATAGTCTGAAGAAGTACAACACTGTGTAGCAATGGCAATGTAGCATTCAAAGGAACAAGTGCAGGTTGATGAAATTACGAACCAAAAAATCTTAGACACAGAGGAAGATGAGGAAGAGAATCCAATGGAAGTGATAGGGCCATCAACAAGAAAGAAGAAGACTAGGGAAAAATGTGTTGTGTTAAGAACACCAAGGAAGCAGAAGGAACTAACATTATCACTACCATAGATACTTGAAGGAGTCAAAGTAGTTGGTGACATTTTAGGGTCTGTTAAGAAACTGAAGTATGTTGATCATGATGTGGTAGACACAGGGAAGTTCCTTAAGTTTTCACAGTAAGTGTACCTTGAGAGTAAAGGAGAGGGTCCATTAGGGGATCCCATTCTGGAGATGAAACAATGGATTACATGGTTATACAACACATAGATCATGAACCTGTTGGATATTACTCACTTTGGGAGAGGAAAATAGGTAAATGCATGTGTCAAACAACTATTGGCACTTGTACATGGACTTAATTGTGGACTTAATTTCATAAATCATAGGTTTACCAACAGATGGAGAAAAACCAGAGTAGTACATGGATGATAAAACCAAAGAAAAACCTTGGAATATGAGATATATAATAAATATGGGACTGATAGAGGATCCATGGGAATGGTTATTAGACAGATAAATGAACCAACAATGAATTTCACAACAAAATTGATGTAATGTAAAGGTTTTAGGAAATTTCGCAAAAAGGAAACCACTGCAGGAGTAATAGCAGCAGTCGTGCAGTGCACAAAGGGGAGTCTACTTAGTTGGGCTCCATATCTCCTAAACTTGTTCTTGGAAGATTGCAAGGATGTGCAAGATTTAGGTTCATAATTTCACTTCTCATGGGTAATGATATTGATAGCCCTTGTTGGATGGGGAGAATCAAAATACAGTGGATTTTACCAAGGGCTAGGGAAATGTCATGCAACAAAATACACAACATTATGGAATAATTCAGGTCTGAAGAAAAGGAAGGAAAATTCTAGTATGTTGACCATGTTGTTTGATGAGATGCAGGAGAAGTTGGCTAATACATGGAGAATACCACTAGAAGTGGTGAATGAGAACCAAGGAATAGCTAACTTCCATGCTTCCAAACATAACATGTGGATCTAGGATAAGAGGGATCCTAAGAAGGAATGGCTACAATTGAGATATTTCATCACAGGGGAAGAAGTGAATTGGGCCATAAAGGATTGGCCTAAAGAATGGAAGGTTCTAGTGATCCCAAAGAAGGTACCAAAATCCAAATAAAAAGTAGAGTTTGGCCCTTCAAAGTAGTCAACCATCCCAACAACAAACACAAGGAAAGCAACAGAGCACACAAAAGAAATAGGGGGTAGCACAACCACTAGAAAGCCAAGGTAGAAAAACATTATCCCCAAGGCTTCATCTCGGGAAAAATAGTGTGCAAAAAAATGAAACGGATAAGAGCATAATGATATTGATATTCCTATGCCAGAGGAAACAAAAGGAAGAAATCTCCCAGATTTGGAGATACCAATTTCAACTGCACAGACAAAGACACTGCTAATGAAAAGAATAATGTTGCAGACAACAGGCCAACACAAGAAAATGAAAGTACAAAAGGAAGTTCCTCAACTCACACTGATAGAGGATGATGGAGATTTAGTTGCATAGAAAGGGAAGGATCGTATGGAGGAGGAGTGTTATGATGATGAGAAAGAAAGGGAGGAGATAGTAAAGAAATTGACAGAGGTCAAGGATGCACTAGAGTAGTTGCAACTTACTACAATGCAACAAAAAGAGTAGGCGCAAGAACAATAAACTTCTTAGGAAAGAACGGTTCCATAAAAAGAGATAGTGCAGATCATAGCCGTGGGGAATGAAAAATTTTGTATCACCGAGGGAATGTTGTAGGTGGATTAATTTACAATGCAAAAGACACTGAAAGAAATAGATCATTTGGACTTGGAACTACCCAAGATTCCAACTAAGGTGTTGTATAAACTTCAAATAAGTGTCGTGCATGAAATTCAGTCGAGGGCCCATGCAGATGATACAAGTTTATAGTTGGCCAATGAAGTAAGTAAGCATTGGATATGAAACTTAACCAGGTGCCATTTGAGAGGGATGAAACAAAGAAGTGCACTAAAAGAATAGAGCAACAAGTGGGAGAAGTATTTAAAACCATTCCTGACAGCATGCACGGAGAGAACATACCAATAGAGGGTAAAATTGAGAAAATTGTGCCAACTATGGAGGCTTACAGAACCCACATTGTAGAGTTTACAGACCTCTTAGTACCTGTTATCACACAATCTATACTTTTCCAAAGCCCAAGGCAAGTAAGTGAGATTGGTGTAACAAAACAAGATATCCGATCATTGTCACATTAATAGGAGATCCCCACTTTTTAGGGATAGGCAAGGTCTACCCCATGGGAGGCGTCCTCGATAACCTAAAAGGATGGAAAATTAGGGTTATGGTCAAGATATATTCCTCCCTCTCATTGGTTACCAAAGTCACTAAGTCTATGTCTGAAAATTGAGGTTAATGAAGAGCTCGATGTACCTTCCCGAAACAAGACAATATAGCATGCATATACAATAATACCAAGTACAAATATGATAATAATACCTCAGTATAAAATATGTAATGACAATACATGCTAGCTGATATGAAATTGCAATAGTCAATAAGTTTAAAACAACAATTGATAAAATGTAAAAACTACAACAAATACTCCTTAGAAAAGCTTGAAAAGACAATGAAAAGATGGCATTAAATATGTAGAATGATAATAACTTGTCACAAGAAATTTCTGAAATGATTAGCTAGCAATTAATGTTGAGTATGCAGAAAATTTTCTGCAATTAGATAGTTGAAGCAAACATTTATAACAACAACAAATAAGTTTGTGATCTAGGCTAAACTGGGTTTAGAGATATTTAGTAAAAACTTAGGAGAAAAGTGGTTGAGTTTTTTTATCAATCTTTCAACAAGAGACAGGCAAGAACTAGTGCCTTTTAGGGATTATGGAGTCAAAGTGGACGGCTTCTTCTAAGGCTGCAAATGAATTTATGATAATGCACAAAATTCTAAGAGGGAAAATGCATAGGAGAAGTAGTAACTTAAGTCCCCCTATGCATTGACCTCAAGAGACAAGATGCTAGGGTGTAGGAAATTCTAGGCCCTAGTTTCTTTCTCTCCTTAGGCTTCTTATGAAGTAAAACTTATGCAAAGATAACTAAGTCAAAATCCTTAGAGTGCTAGCAATTTAGGGATCTAGGGTTTCACTAGTTACTAGATCAATTCAATTAAATCTTGGCAAATAGAAGGTAAGAAAGTAGCAATTTAAGTTCCTTACTTCAAGCATTAAGTATACCATGAAATTTCATAATCTTGTATGAGAAAATAAAACCATTCAATAGATGAAAAAATGCAGATTTTACTTACTTGCACCAAGAATAATCATGAGAATACCATGCAAGATCACCATAAAAAACTTCAAGATTGATCCAAGTTGCAAAAAAACTCCTTTTACAAGAGTGTGCCTCGTAATTTCAACCAAAATACCTTACTAGGGCACAAATTTTAGACCTCTTGTCTTGTATGACAAGTTGTGATGTGTAAAATGAGAGTACTTTATGATTATTTATACAAAACTTTTGACCTTTAATTAATTTTAGGTCAAAATAAGGCCGACCTGGCCAAATTACAATAAAATTCAAATTTGACATAATTAAAATTAATTTGCATCTAAAGACACCTCCAAGGGTGATGTCATTCCCTTCTAGGGTGACGTTGAGGCCCATAGGTGAAACGTTGAGCTAGAAATGTGGGGCGCTTGGCCTTCAGAAGCCCCAACTGATGCCCACACATGCCACCAGGCTCATAAATGCCTCCAAAATGAAAACTCTTGCTCTGGATGACGTCTAGGGTTATGATGCTAACATCTAGGGCCCTCAAGGGCTAACGTCCATGTGGAAAAGCAAGGTCCCCCTGGGTCTAGGTCAGACATTATGCCTCTAAAGGCAATTCCCTTCTTTTTTTCGGTGCAAGTCTTCAATTTATTCTTATCCCTAGCTGGGGTTGCAACATCCATTTGTGTGATTTAAGCCCCCATGAAGGTCCGAGCTAATCATTCCCTCATGTGTACCTATTCACCGAGAAAGGTCCTACATCAATAACAAGTATTCTCTCCAGGGGTCCATAAGCCACATGGATCATAGCATGTAAATCACATCCAATAATTAAATTACCCAAACATGTGCATCAAACCCCCCTTAACCCAGACAAATGCTCAAAGACATTATTCAATTTGACAAGTTAGGTTTGGAGAATGTCTCAGGGTCTCCTATTGGGATAACCTCTCTTAAGTTTGGGGTGTTTCTAAGGTGGGATCTAATCCAAGTCATGTAGGTGTATGAGGTGGCATGGGGTAAGTGTTTGGGCATGGGGTTCATGTAATAACAGGGAAATGTAAAATCTTACCCGTGGGTGCCTTTATAGAGGGCGAGCTGCATTTTGTCATAAATGTAATTGTTTCCTAGCTCATTCATTGCCTTTTGTTCATAGATTTACTTCTTTTGATATTTTTCTCTTGTGCTTCAAGGGAATGGTTGAGTTCCATTGTCCTGGCTTCATGACAATAGGTGACAACGTTATCCACAATCATTTCACTAAAATGAGAAGGTTGGCTCGTGATGAGACCCCATTTCTCCTGGCTATGCCACTAAGAGACACTACCCTGGTTTGGTGACCAAATAGGTGTTAGTGTCATATCGTTATATGCACATGGTCATAATAGGCCGACTCGTGATGAGACCCCCTATCCATCAACTAATACCTTGAGTGTTTATGTATCTTATGGGTCCCCCTTTTTTACTAAGAATATTTTTACTGCTTTCTCGGGGATCCCTGGGTGAAACATCTTGAAGGTTTCAACTTTGGATTTTAACTCTTGCTAGCTACTTTTACCTTCTGGGCCTTTAGCCCCTTCTTCCCATGAGGTAAGGTACAAACCTTCCTAGTGTAGACAATCCCAATGCCCAAACAAGGATAGGGGAGATGAAAGGAATAAATATGGAAAATGGTAAGTGTGGAGGGAATGGATGATGACTTTTCACGGACCCACCCAGTAACAACCCATCCTGTGACATACCCCGACCTCCCAGATTGGTCATGCCATTGAAAAACAAGCTTTAAATATTTGATACCAATTTGTGACATACCCTGACCACCGAGGCTAGGCCGTGCTACCTCATAGAACTTATCTTTCTAAGATTTGATACCAATTTGTAACGTTCCCCGCCATCCCAATGCCGGGGCATGCTACCAAAGTTCTACTCTGTTCAAACTCATATACCACATTGTAACATCCCCGACGACTTGCTGGGGCACGTCACTTGAAAATCTTATATATATATATATATATATATATATATATATATATATATATATACAATTCAAATTTAAATAGACATAAACATGTTGCTACAACATAGATTCATGTGTAATTAATAGTAAAACATACATGCAACAAACACATGCAATTTTTATAAATAATAGACATGTATGTTTGCACTCTTCTCATCGCTGTGTGAGCAAAAAGTGAGTGCTTACATGCCTATTTGGGCTCTGCTAGGCATGACAGCTGTATGGTAAAAGGTTAGAAAGAAAACAACAAAGCTATTAACAAGAATTAAACAAAAACTAAATGAAACTATGAGCATAGG